>PVIY010007388.1:0-82329 GCA_004026745.1 Myrmecophaga tridactyla | reverse complement strand
CAGGTTTTTTCTTCTTTTCACTTATTTGTATTTTGTAAATGTTTAAACGTCCTTCAGTTGTAAAAGAACATTTAAATTGATTTTTAAGAGTTCTTTTATTAGAAAGCTTGGGCTCATTGCTTTGGTCCCATGAATAAATCAGTGTTGGAGACCCTTGGCCTTTCAAACCTCAAAAAAATGCTAAGATCGTTTCATATTTTGGATGTGTGAGACGATGATGATTAGCTTTTTCTGGAAGCCCTCTCCCTCACCCCTTCATCTGCGGCAGTCCTGCTAATGACATGACTTGATCACCCTGGGGAGAAAGTGCAGCTGGGTACGTTTTTCTCTGGGACTGGGAGAGGACTTCTCTAACGGTGAGAGGAGATGCAGTGTCCTTTAAAAGAAGCGTTGAGATTATTATTGTTTTTTAAATCCTCCCTTATCCCCAAACAAAAATGTAAATGCGTATGGGCGTGTGCTGTGCGTACGTATATAGTATCTTTCAATAAGAGAAAATTGCCATTAGAGCCAAGTGCTGCTTTGCGCCATTGTGAGCCATTCTTGCCTCTTTTCCGAGCTCACAGATGGACAGAATTATGTTGCCTTAATAATAAGACTCCGAAGTGCCAGCTGTCATCCAGCATGGCAGCCCTCCATGCTAACAAAGCCCTCATTAAATGGTTTGCTCAGAATAATTTGCCTGCTCTCCCTGCTTTTCTAGCAACTGACAGCTCAGTTCTACCCACTCTCCCCGCAGATCCTCATTGGACACCATTAATCACTAAAAGAGAAGTCTCGGCAATGCTTGATGGGATGGTAATTTTTTTTAACACTGCATGTCGTTACATTATTGCTATGGCCTGTTTCGAAAGTTCTTAGTCGAGGCTGGTGGCTAACATCCTGTGCTATCATTCACTCTGTGGCAAAATAATAATTGCTAATTTTCTTCTTCAGAGAACCAGAGCTTTATCAGGAATAATATTATGCAAATGTCAACCAGAGGCGTATTGGAAAAAAAAAGTTCATACAAAAACCTTAAACCTTCAAAACACATCCAGAGTTGGCTGAAAAAAAAAACAACTGAACATTTTACACTATAAGGGCACCAAGGTGGCAAAAGGGACTTTATTACTAGTAGGAAATTTGCAAGAAAGCTCTGCACTCTTAAACAAAGTAAAACTGGTAGGGCATGCATGAGTGTTTCTCCTGGCTTAATTTATTTATGAAGCTAAGGTTGCCTTTGTCAACTACTAAGTCTCTTCATCTTTCGTACCACGTCTAACAGTTCAAAATGCCTAATGTTCAAACTTCTGGACCCCCCCTCATATCAGCTTAACTGAGAGCAGCTTCAAAAGTCCTATTAACAAATGGGCTCACACCCACAGGATGAGCGGTTGGGACCTAAGCATGCCTTTTGTGGGGGACATGATTCAATCCCAACATCTGTTTGCATTAAGAATTTAAAACTTTATTTATTTTACGTTCTCTATACTTTACTTACCATCATTACTTTTAGCATTTTGTTGACTATTATTAGGAGGATGTGTCTGGAAATACAGAGAAAAATGCTCAATTCTTTCAAATCTTAACTTTTAGGGTAGAAAAGAAAATGTGTCTTTCAAAACTTTGTTACCCCTTAGACACACCCTTGAGGAAATTGGGGAAAGAACCTAATTTCAATGAACAGATGTTGGGATTGAATCATGTCCCCCACAAAAGGCATGTTTAGGTCCCAACCCCTCATCCTGTGGGTGTGAGCCCATTTGTAAATAGGACCTTTGAAGCCATTATTAGTTAAGCTGATATGAGGGGGGATCCTAACCCAACATGGCAGAAATTCTTATAAGCAAAGAAAATTGGACATGAAAGGAGAAGCCACAGGGAGCAGCCAGAAGCTGGAAGTCAAAAGAACCCGGAAGAGAAAGGAGAAGATGCTGCCATGTGCATTGGCATGTGAGAGAAAAGCTAAAGACCAAGGATCACGGGCAGTCAGCCCCGAATGCTGCCGCCTTTGGGAAGAAAACTTCGCCTTGCTGATGCCTCAGTTTGGGACTTCTCCTAGGCTCAAAGCCATGAGACAATAAGTTACCACTGTCGAAGCCAACCCTTTGTGTGGTATTTGTTTCAGCAGCTAGAAAACTAAAACAACAGAATAAAAGGAAAGAAGAACACAAACACTATTATTTCTTATATGTGGTGTGTATATATTTAACTACTAAAAAGGGAAAAACTGCGTATAGTATGTTTTGTGATACAAGCCTAAAGATTTTATTTTCGTATTTTTGTTTTTTTTTTAAGACTAATTCTTTAGACTCAATACAAGAGTATTCAAAAAACCCTTGCTTTAAAATCTGCCTAAATCAATTCAATATACAAGACTGACTGACCTGTATGGCAACAGGAAAGAGAAAACAAAAAGCCTTCTTTGCCTAAAATATCACTCTTACTCTGTCCTGAAATTCCCACCAGAAAATCTCTCTGTATGACATAAATCTGTTGCCAGGAAGTTGCGATACACAGAACAAGCATAAGTCATGCTGGGCTGCCTGATGAGACTCACACCGAGGGTGGGGTGACAGGCATGTGGGGTGACAGGGATGTGGGGTGGGCGGGGCGATGGTGGCGATGCTTACTGAAAATGCAGATCTCTTGGCTCCAACCAGCTCTACCTCATTTGAACCACTATGTCTGGGGTCTGGGATTTTCATTTCCATGAGACTCACTACTCTAAGGTGCCACGTGAGAGCGAGAGATACCCTGTTAGTTCCCTAACAGAGGCCCCAGAGGAAAGAGACAAAGGAGAGAGAAGTTTATCACAGGAGGGGACAGATGGGAAAGATGAGTCACCGTGAGGGTTAGGACACAGAAAGGGGTTTGAGAATGGAAAGAATGAAGGTGGTCGCCTGTGAAGAAAACTGCAGTGACTTGACACTTTTGTGCCAGGACAGACATCTGCTGTGATTTCAGGGGTGATACCCTAAGGCCAAGGCTTTGGAGTCAAACAGACCCCACGAGGGCCACAGTTACTAGGCACGTTCATTCTGAACCTCATCTCTGAACCTCAGTTTCCTCCTCTGTGAACTGGGTTGAGTAGAGTCGTTATCAGGATTAAAGGTAGCTGAATAGGGGAGATACTATAACGGGCCAGCTAGCTGTGTGGATGTAGATATTAGGCTTCCAGGCATCGGCTCCACCACTTACTATGTGCTTTGGTAAGTTGTTTGATCTGTCTGTACCTCAGTTTCCTCAAACAGCCACTGTTGCTAAAAAATTAGCACCTACTTAGCAGGGTAGTTGGTGGGGAGATTAAATGAGAAAATAAGTGTTAAGAATCTATAACAGTGCCTCGCATATAATAAGCAACTCAGTAAATGCTCCCTCTCATCCCTATTTCATATATAAAGCAGCTGGCACCTGGTGGGAATTTAATAAACGAGAGCTTTTATTAGTAGTAATAATCACTCCTGGCTTCAAGACAGGCCCTATTACCAAAACCCTCTTGCACAATCCTGGCTGAACCCCTTCCCTATTCCTTATTTCTAATTTCTCATCACAGTGCTACAGAGGTTATTTGTGATAACATCTGGTTAGGAGAATCATTATCGTGCAGCAGTATACATGCATATAATTGGGCAGAGAAATCTCTGAATGTTTTATGAAGGCGCGTGGGTGGAGGGGTTGATTGCCTGGGGTGGGAGACTGCGGCTAGAGAAGTCACCCCACTTCTGTGTGGAGAGCGTAACAGCTGTGTCAACAGCCTAGCTGAGTCAGTAGGAGCTGGTCTCTCAGAAGGCAGTGGACACACTTGAAAAATTGAACTCCCTGCTGAAAAGTCTATCAGATTCCCTTGGGCATCTGTTGTGGTTGTTTGCCCCATTGAGTCAAGCTCCTCAACAAACAACCATGGCCACGAGTGCCTCTTTTACAAGGCTTGAAACAAATGTAATATTTTTTCTCTGGTGAATACTGTTTTTTACTTAATTTTTTTTTGTTAGAGAAGTTGTAGGTTTACAGAAATATCATGCATAAAGTATAAAAAATACAGAGTTCTCATACATCACCCTATTATTAACACCTTGCATGGTATGTTTGTTATTATTCATGAAAGAACATGTTTAAGATTGTGCTGTTAGCTGTAGTCCAATGTTTACAATAGGGTTCAGTGTGTGCACAGTCCCATGATGTTTTAAAATGTTAATTCTAATAACATATAAATGATCCAAATTCCCGTTAGCCACTTTAATATATATAATTTGCTGTTAATCGCATTCACAATGTTGTGCTCTCTTTTACCGTCATCTGTTAGCAAAACTTTATAATCAACACAAATAGGAATCCTGTACAATTAATCATTGACACCCCATTCCTTACCCCCAACCCAGCCCCCAGTAACCTATATTCTAGGTTCTAACTTTATGAGTTGGCATATACTAATTATTTCATATCGGTGAGATCATACAATTTTTGTCCTTTTGTGTCTGGCTCTTTTCACTCAACATAATGTCTTCAAGGGTCATTCATATATTGTTACACTTATCAGACTTCATTCTTTTGTATGTCTGAAGAATATTCAGCTGTAAAATACTGTATGTATATTATGCTTATATTTTGTATGTACAACATATGTAACATTTTGTTTATCCATTCATCGGTTGATAGGCACTTTGGGTTGCTTCTGTCCTTTCGCAATTGTGAATAATGCCATTATGAATATGATGTGCAAATATCTGTTGGAGTCCCTGCTTTCAATTCTATTGGTGTACTGCTTTTAAACACTCTTTATCAACATCCACAAATTTGAAATCAGTGCCCAGTTCATTATCCTTGGTCGCCACCTGGACCCTGCAATCTTTGTAGAAAAATAAAGAATACAGACTTTTTCTGTTACAGGACATTGATGTCATTTATTCTTTTTTTAAAAAATTTTAAAATTAATTTTTAAAAAATATATAACAACAAACAAAAACATTCTTAATATATGATCATTTCGTTCTACATATATAGTCAGGAATTCACAATATCATGACATATTCATCATCATCATGATTCATTTATTCTTAAATGGAAATTAGAGTGGGGGACAGTATTGTACTCATTGGTGTAAGAGAGAGGGAGAGAGGAGAGAGAGAGATTGCAGATTATTACAAGAATCTCAAGTTTTGTCTCACTTTGGGCAAATATAACATTAGTAGTCCTTTATGGAGAGCTCTAGAAGGCACTTAGATGAGTGAAATATTTGGTCTAAACATTACAAACTTGACTGCCATTGGTCCATGTGCCTTTAACTGGATTTTGCAGACCTGAAGTGACCAGATCTTAGTTAATTTGTGTCTACTGTATTTAGGGCTTTGAAAGGGTGTCATGGATAATATTACTGGTTAGAGATACTTAAGGAAACTGAGGTAAATTCCTCTCACAGCTCAAGCCAAGTCCTATACCAGATAAAAATAGCATACCTGTAGATGAAAAGCAGACACTCTCAATATTCCTGTTTCCTAACCATTGGTTTACCAGGTGTGCCGGTTTGAAAGAGTTATATCCTCCAGAAAAGCCATATTTTAATCCTGATCCACTCTTGTGTGGGCAGTTGTTTCTTTTAATCCTGATTCAACACTGTAGGTTGGAAATTTTAACTAGATCATCTTCAGGAGCCCAACTGTGGGTGTGACCTTTTGATTAAATGAAGATGTGACTCCACCTACTCTAAGTGGGTCTTGATTAGTTTAGTGGAGTCCTTTAAAAGAGGAAACATTTTGGAGAGAGTCAGAAATGACAGAGCTGACAGAAACTTCAGAGCAGAGTTGACACAGTTGCCGACACTTGGAGAACAGAGACATGGGTGTTTGGAGACGATTGGAGCCCAGCAGATGTTGCCATGAGATGTTAAGCAAGCCAGAACCTGGAGAGAACCAAGGGAAGCCAAGAGATGAAAGCCAGCCCTGGAGAAGCAAAATGAGGACCCCCCCACAGGAACAGAGGCTGAAAGCAAAGGAGCCCAGGAGCAAGGAACCAGCAGATGCCAGCCACGTGACCACCCAGCTGACAGAGGTGTTTCCTTTAATTAAAGTATCTTTTCCCGGATGCCTGAAGTTTGAACATTTTTTATAGGCTTAGAACTGTAAACTTGTAACTTATTAAATTCCCCTTTTTAAAAGCTGTTCCAATTCTGATATATTGTATTCTGGCAGTTTGCAAACTAACACGGCAGGCATGGGGGTCAGAGTCCTGACTAAAGGTCTCCCAAGTTCAGTTCTTTTTTTTATTAAAGAAATATGATAAGACCACGAGTACAAGCAAGCATAAATCACAAGCAATCTTTTAATTAATGAGAGAGATGCTGAGACAAGAAATAAGGAAGACCATTCTTACCAGGTAAATAATTTAAAAGCAGTTATTCTTTGGATAAAATTAATAGCATATTAAAGTTTCAGACAACTTTTATAATTCAAATTAACAAGTATTTATTTAGCTCCTATCGGGTGCTAGATACTGTGCAGCTCCCTAGGTACAGAGTGATGAACAAAAAGATAGAGCTGGCTTCAAAGATCTTATAATATAGTTGAGAGGATTCAAAAAAGAAAACTATGGAAATGCACAGTTATAATGCTAGAGCCCATGACATGGGTGACGCTTTGCAGGCTCTCTCCTAACAGCTACAGAGAATGAACGATTTTTTAAAGATGATCGAGATGATGAACTTCAATGCCATCTTTGAACGTGACATTGGAGTTGGACCTTCGAGGAAGCCTAACGCTTCAGTGAAGAAGGGAAGTGAAGGGAAGGCTCTTCTCAAATAAGAGAGCAAGCTGGATAGCTCAGCATGGCTGGAATGCAGAGTCTGTGTATGAGAGAAGTGAGAGGTCAGACCGGTGCCACATTGAGGAGGTCTGGGCTTCACGGCGCAGCAGTGAGCCACTGACGCTTTCGAGGAGGAGAGCGTGCTTCGGGGGCGGAATCTGTTTGAGCTGGTTAGGGTGGCTGCAGCGGGAAGGATCTGGGGGGTGGCCATCCAACAGGGAGGTACTGTAAGAGGCTTAGTGGGAAGTCTACAGTACAAGGGTCCAGAGCAAGGGTGTAATCCACAGAAACAGAAAAGCAAGAAGTTACAAATAGTCAGATTTCATGCTTTAGAAATGAACATATCAATGAAATTGAGTACCAACTAGAAAACATCTGAGTAGCTGTTGCTAGAGTCTGAGGCTACAAACTAGTAGCTTTGATCAACTCAGTAAAAATGAATGCATGTCCAGATTTTTTTTTACAAGTAATTCTTTTGTGAGAGCTTCTTTTGGAACAGCATAAGCCTAAACCTAAAACCACATGCATGCCATTTAGTCTGTTTGTGTGCATGTTCATGTATTTTTAAAAATTCATTCATTAATTTCGGAGTGGGGACGAACTTTTAGTAGAGTAAATTAGTTTGAAAATGGTAGACTTAGCCTTGTCAAGCCTGAAGTTGAAAGAGGAGGTATGATCCATTACTTGGAATGCTGTTGTATTTTTTTTTTTCTGAAGTACAACTTCCTAATCCAGAGGGAAAAAATTAAAACTCTGATAATGAATATGTGGCAGATCTGGCTTAGCTTGCTCTCTTTGGAATCCCTGCCACACATGAGCGCTATTACCTGTGACCATTATGGAATGCATTTCAATAAGAGCTTTGCTTAAGAGTCCCCAAGAAAGAAAAGGAGGTTAGAAAATTAAGCTTACCATGTTGGATCTCACTTATGGTAATGGTGGGTATTCAGAGTAGAAAAGTAGCCTGGGTATTTAACTAGGAATTTTGGGAGTTGTGGGAGGGAGAAGTTAAGCAGATGATACCGACTGCTTTAATGTATTTATCATTTCCTTATTCATTAATGCTGGTGTTTTCCTCTTTCTTCTACAAAGAGCTACACACAAGAGAAAAATAAAAGAACTGAGAATAAGAGCTTAGCTTCTGGGTCGTAATCCACTGTGGGAGCATATGCTCCCTGTGATATTTATGAGGGATGATCTTTGTAGCGGGTAGGAAAGTGGTCCAGGGCACTGTTACGAATTAGCAAGCACATGTAATTGTGGATCTGTTTCCCTGAGCAATTACCATTGTATACGTAATCTAAGATCGTTAAACTTTAAATATGATGCTGCCAAAGAAGTCACATAGCCTTCAGAGCCCTCAGACCCTATTCAGCTCGCAGAGAGGATATTTTGAGACACTCATATATGATTCCTCTCCCATTGCACTCTTTACTTGCTCAGAAAAGCTCTTGACTGTATCATTTGCTTTATTATTATCTGTCTCTTGCCATTAGTCAATAAGTTTCATGAGAATCTGAGTCTGGCTATCCAGCTCAGAAATGTTTCTTTGAGCTCCAGGTTCCTATATCCAGCTGTCAACTTAAGAT
Organism: Myrmecophaga tridactyla; assembly: GCA_004026745.1. Taxonomy (NCBI): domain Eukaryota; kingdom Metazoa; phylum Chordata; class Mammalia; order Pilosa; family Myrmecophagidae; genus Myrmecophaga; species Myrmecophaga tridactyla. The sequence goes on along the minus strand of PVIY010007388.1, from coordinate 73,960 downwards.
TTTTTCTGTTTTTTTTTTTTTGGGGGGGGGGGGTATATGGTCCGGGAAACGAACCCAAACTCAAGCTTTTTGCTTGGATATTTATTCCCCATCTCAAATTCACCGTAGCCAAAACAATACCTTATCCTGAGCAAACCTGCTTCTCACCCATACTTCTCTATCCCCTGCTTCTCAGGCCAAAGACCTAGGAACCCTCTCTGACTTGTGCTCTCCCTCACGCCCTATGGGCGATCCATCAGCTAGTCCCTGTCAGGTTTAACCCTCAGATATGTCCTAAATCTATCTTCCCATCATGAACACTGCTTCAATCCTGGTCCAGCCCACCGTCATGTCTCTGCAATCGGTTCTGAATTTGTCTCGTTGACAGGGTGGTAATTTAAAAGGGTAAATCAGGTCAAACCATTTGCCTTTTCAAAAGCTTCAGTGGCTTCCTATTGCAGTTACAGTAAATTCCAAATCTGTTACCTGGCCCACTAAGACCCCATGAATATCATGACAAAATAGATTAGATCTGGGAAAAGTTCTAAGTAAAGACTTGCCAAGATTTTGCAGTTTCTCTGAGAGCTAGTCTGTTTTATTTGTTATGACATCACCAGTACCAGGAAGATTGGCTAGAATCAACCTTGAGTGATTGGACAGTCAATAAATACTGTTGGCTGAATGAATGACTATGGTTAGCATACTATAAGTCAAATATTTTTAGCCAATGGTATAATCAATACCAGGGCAAATCCTGTTTACCTATAAAACTCTGCAAAACAGACAAAGGAAATAAGGAAAACAAGGTCAGGTCTATTTACTTAAGGTTTTTATATATAAGATGCCCTATGATAGGTCTACGTTGTATTCTAGAGATCACATCATCACTAAGAGACTTTATGACAGTTCTTACAATTTTTTATGACAATAATAAAATATTCCTAGAGACAAGAAGAGATGATATTTGAAAGTATATTTCTAGTACACTTGTGCCTTGAATTTTGCATGGATGACACAGACTTGCAAGTTTTGCATATGAATTTGAATATGGGAAAATTGCAAGTGAGAAATACAACTATCTAGCTAATTTTTGAATGTATGCTGTGGTAAATGGTGAGTACATATAAGACCACTTTCTATATCAAACCACAAATCAAGTGCAGTTTTATTAAAGGAACCATATGCAAAATATTAGTTTCCATGTTGGGTGAAAAAATAATATAATTAATCCTCACTTTAGGACATTTCTTTACCAAGAGCACATCCCCACTCTTTCATAAAGGGCTAACAACTGACATCTTCCACAGATGAAGGCAAGTTATCAGTAGACAAGCCTGCTTATTGCATAATTTAATTCAACTATCTTTCTTGACCATTTAAAAACAGTATACTAAAAAGTTTTATAAAGAAAACTTTTAGCTTTTCTTTCCTCCAGATTGCTATTAATAAGCAAACCAAAGCAAGGAAGATTTGAGCTATTTTAAAATATGTAACCCATAGTAATGAATTAATTACCATATAATACTTAAAGCTTTGATTATTCGTACATTAGAGCTTCCATTATTAATGATTGCTTACGAAATTAATCTTTCTAATTTCCATTATGATTCAAATTAACTTGATTAGTTGGTCTCATGATTCACATTTCTATCAACTTCTACTTTTAATTTCTGAAGCATGAAATGACATAAAATGTCTTTGGGGGAAAGCATTTAAATTTAAAATTTTACTTTGATGCACTAAGTAAACGAACTGAATTAGATGAATAGTAATTGAACTTTGTTTTCATTCACACACTGTCCTCTGGTGTTTAAATGTCCACATTGCATGTTAAAATGAAAACTCAAAATCAGCTGTGAAGAGTTAATATCTTTATGTTTGGTCTAATACTTTTGTGCCTTACTAAGATTTTGAGTATATGGATAAAAAGTTTTAATGAAATGAAAATTAAGTGCTTTCTGATAACACAAACTAAGGGCTTATAGAAAGCATATTTGTGTTGAAAGGAGATACATTATCTTTTAAATTTAAATTTAAATTTTTATTTTTTTAAATTTTAACGGCATTTTATTGATATATATTCACAATTCATGTAATCATCCAAAGTGTATAGTCAGTGCTTTATGGTATTATCATACAGCTGTGCATTCATCACCACAATTGACTTTTTTTCTTTTTTGTTGAAAAATAACATATATACAAAAAAGCAATAAATTTCAAAGCACACTGCAACAATTAATTATAGAACAGATTTCAGAGTTTGGTATGGGTTACAATTCCACAATTTTCGGTTTTTACTACTAGCTGCTCCAAGACACTGGAGATTAAAAGAAATATCAATATAATGATTCAGCAATCATACTAATTTGTTAAACCTACCTTCTCTGTATAATTCCACCATCTCCTTTGATCTTTCTCCCACACTTTAGGGGTATTTGGGCTATGTCTATTCTAACTTTTTCATGTTGGAAGGGGATGTTGATCATATTGGATAAGGTGATGAAATTAGCTGATATTCTGGAGAGGCTGGCCCCTCTGTGTTTCAGGACTTATCAGGTCTAAGAACCCATCTGGAGTTTGTATGCAGGTTTCTGGAAAGTAATCCTCATACATGAAACCTTTGTAGAACCTCATATAAAGCTCTAGGTGCTCCTTAGGGTTGGCAGGAATGGTTTTGGTTGGGGTTTGGCAAACTATGATAGTTAGCAATGTTTAGCTGAAGCTTGCAGAAGAGTAGCCTCCAGATGAGCCACTCCACTCTATTTGAACTCTCAGCCACTGATACCTTATTAGTTATACTTCTTTTCCCCCTTTTGTTCAGGATGGCATTGTTGATCCCATGGTGCCAGAGCCAGACTCATCCCTGGGAGTCATCTTGCACTGCATGTCATGTCCCACGTGGTGGGGAGGGTAATGATTTCATTTGCAGAGTTGGGCTTAGAGAAAGAGAGGCCACATCTGTGCAACAAAAGAGGTCCTCTGGAAGTAACTCTTAGGCATACCTATAGGTAGGCTAAGCTTCTCCACTACATAAATAAGCTTCACAAGAGCAAGCCTCAAAATCAAGGGCTTGGTTTATTGACTTGGGTATCCTAATGCTTGACATAGTGTCAGAAGTTACCCTGGTGGTAAAGTTTATTGGTTCCATATTTTTTCTCCCATCCTTAAGGGACTTGGCCAACACATTTTTATTATCTGCTTAATATACCCTGGAATGTATCTGGGCATTACATTGAGCTATAAAGGATTAGGTCCTCATTCTCATTCTGGGCTCACTGTGTTTGGGTCGTTTAAATGATCTATTCAGGTTGAGCTAGATTATGTGCTATAGAAAATTTAGGTTCTGGACAAGATAAACCTTTCTTCCTTTGGTCTCAGAGTATCTTTTTAAAAAGTGCACAAGAAATTTTATTTAAGGCAAAATCACTCTGTAGTGAATAATAGATGACTTCATTTCCCACCTAACTCCCTAGATTTTTTTTTCTTAAGACTCCTGTGTTTTCTGTAGGAGCTTTGAAAGGAGAATTTATGGATGGTCTATTGCAGGCATGGGGGGCAATTAGGTCCTCAATTAGGGTTTTGTGATTATTTAGGAACTCTGCAACCCTCAAAATATCCCCCAATTGCTTGAATTGAACATTTTCCCCCAATACCTTCTCTCTTGATTTGAACAGAAATCAAATTAAAATAGTTTTCTAGCATGTCTTTGCTTCCATTTATTTTACCTACTGTGGTATTTTGAAGCTGTCATGCAGCCCAGAAAAGGCTGTGCATTTTTAATCCATTCCTGGGGCTGCAGACCTACTGTAGGTGGGACGTTTTGCTTAGATTATTTCAATTGAGATGCGCATCACCTCATTCAAGGTGGGCCTTAATCCCCTTACTGGAATCCTTTATAAGGGGATAAAACACAGAAGCTAAGAGAGAAAATTAAAAGATGCTCACTGAAAACAACCCAGAAAAGCTGAGAAGAAGCCGGAAGCTGAAGCAATGAAACCCAAGAGAGAAGGACCAGCAGATGTCACCATGGCCCTTGGTTTCTGACAGAGGAGTCCATGTTCACCCTTAACAGGTCTTCAGAGAAGGTATTGCCCTGTTGATGCTTTAATTGGGACATTTTCATGGCTTTAGAACTGTAAATTTGTAAGCTGATAAATCCCTCCTGTTAAAACCAGTCCATTTCTGGTATATTGCATTTCATCAACTTTAGCAAACCACAACATACACATAGACTTATTGTAAGTATATTTTGAACTGAGGGCTGAATTTGTGGGTTAAATTTGTTTTTGTTGTTATTTTTCTGAACAAGCTTTCCCCCCACTTTTCTTCTAAATGATGGCTGAAATAATGCTGCTTATCCAAATATCATGGATCTATTTTTTTCTTTTCTACTTAATCTGTTTAAATTACCTTTTCTTTAAAAAAAAAATTCTGTTTTGAAATACGTTGAAATTTACAGGACAGTTACAAAATAATACAAACCCCATGCAGAGAACTCCAGCATACCTCTACACTGTCAGATATCCAGATCCACCAATTTTAACATTTTACCACATTTGCTGTGTCATTCTATCGATTTATCCACCTATCAGAGTCTTTCAGTCTGCCTATCTATCAATCATGGATCTAGTTTTCCTTGTTTGGTAGACTTTAGTGAGGAAGTACAGTGAGGTCATTTGACCAGGCTATGAGAAATGAGAAATGTCAGCCTAATGGAATTTATAATTTATTGCAACATGTTTTCAAAGGGCAAGTCATTTCAAGTAATTAGCATGATACCATCAGGGGAAAGCTCCTTTGAGAGCCATGCATTTTTTTATTTTTTATTTTTTCACCTGGGCAGGCTCCGGGAAACAAACCCAGGTCTCCGGCATGGCAGGCAAGAATTCTGCCACTGAGCCACTGTTGCACTGCCTGGAGCCATGCATTTTTGCAGACAAATGCATTTCTCTGAAGCTGGAAGAACACTTACCAGATATACGAAAGGGGGCATTTCCACACTGGGAGTGAGGATGGACTAGATGACTTCCTAAATGACACTAGGATGTTGTGACCCAGAGTCTCCTTTCTTAAATTGCCCACACAGGGCAGTGATGTATGTCACCCAGCAAAACCTGGGTACATGATCTCCAAAACATGAGAAGTTTCCTCTTAGAGTGATTTGCACCCAGGAGAATCAGAACCAGCAACCACTTGATACTATATCTTGGAAGAACATAGAGGATTTATGAAGTGGGAAAGGAATCCTTCTTATGGGTCATCTGTCCAGATATATTCAACCCTGCTGGTAACATCTAGAAGGTTCTATTCTAAAGTTTCATGAGTGCAGGGAGCATGTCTGGCTTTGCTCATTATCGAAGCCCCAGTTTCCAGCAAAATGCCTGGCATGTAATAAATATCAACAAATATTTGTTAGAGAAACGAGTGAGTAAAAGTTGGCGTGGTAAAATCCAAAGCATACAAATATTCTAAATGATAACAAATGACAATATACATATGTAGATAGGTACATAGATAGATAACTTTTAAACTTGTACGTGGGAAAAGCATTACTCTGAAATTTGTGAGGAACTAATAGCTTCATTTTAATAAATACAGGTAAAAAAGTTGCTAAAAATTTTAGCTAGAGAATAGACACATTTGTTTATGATGAATGCCTGCTGACTAATCGGCATGGCCTGGTGAGGTCAGTATGGTTTGAGGTTTGCACTCAGCTCAACAGAGTGAGAACCTGGATTATGTGGCTCAACCACTGATGTTACTTCTATAATCACTACCTCAGAAATTACTACTACTACTGCTACCACTACTGACTACCAAACAATTATTAGAGATTATCATGTGCCAGGTTCAATATCTTATATACCTTACCCTACTTAATCCTTACAACAACTTATTTAGGTCAATGTTAGCATTACTCCCATTTTTATAGATGAAAAAACTGAAGTTCAGAGTGGTTGAGTAATTTACTCCAAATCACACATCTATATCAATACAAAACAAGAATCATAATTTCATAATACAAAAGAATAAAACTTGGGTATTACAATAATGTAATTTTTGTAAGGTTCTCAGTATGTTAAAGAAAAAAAAGCCAATTTACAATTACAAAAATTGTAGTTTAATTTAAGTATTGATCTTACATCTTCGTGTCTTTTTTTTTGACTGTGAAGCCCCAGTGCAATGGCCATCCTACCACCCTCCTCCCGTCTCCCTTCACAGTTCCCTGGAGAGTGAATTTCTGGGAAGGGGCAGTCTTGAATTGGCTTCTCTGCCACCGCTGAAACTTCTAAGTCCTTTATTATGGGCGAAGGGAGGGTGCAAAGGCCTTTCCTTGATGACCTTTAGTGAAGCTGTGGAGGGTAACACCAGTCGGATAATACGGCTTGCCAGATACCATTTGCACGCCTCAGCTCACCGTCCTCAGCAGGGATGCCAAGTGCTTTCACTCTGCGTTTGCCTCCTTGTTAAACTCTCTTTAACCCCTGCCACTGAGTTGTATCCTAGGATGCTCTCGCCTGGCATATTGCATTAGGATCTCCCCAGGTTTGAGCCCAGTTGGCTTTTTTTTTTTTTTTTTTTAAACATGTCTCCCTGCAAGAATTCTATGATGGAACTACCCGTGCACCCTACAGTTTGCATTTTTAAAAAACGTTTCCTGAGGATTCGTATCAACTGGATTGTGAAGACATGAGTAGAGCTTTGAAGTCCTGGCCTGAAGCAAGGTGAAGGAAGGGAGACTCACCTGAGCCTAAGACACAGCCAGTTCCTGACAGACGCCTTCCTCTTTTGGGGGGACTGCCACCAGGAGACTCCATGCCCTTCAGGGGAGGCCAGGCCTACCCAGGGCCTAAATAATTTTCATTTGGTATGACACTATTAGTAACACAAATATTTCTTCAGAAAATAATGAAGATAATAATAATGACAGTCACTGAGCATATACCATGGGCCAGGCATAGATTAAGTGTTGACAGACTGTCTCTCAATTAATAAAGTATACATATTTATCTGTATAATTATATGGAGATATAGAGATGTATAGATAGGGTCACTGTTAGTGGCCACAATTCAGAGATTAGGTCAGGGTAGAGGTTTCGAGAGGGGCAGGGTTGTTTGGGGACAAGAAATAATGGAGACGAATACTATTTACTCACTTGTTTCTCCTTTAACTTAGGTCATTCCCCTTGGACTTTGCGGCCCGTGAGAACAGGGCCTCGCCTTGCTCACTAGCCCCGCTGCTGCACAGGTCAGGGCACGGCACAGAAGAGGCCCAACTAATATTTGTCAAATGCCTGAATGAACAGGGGACTGAAATGCTCGCTTCCACTGATAAGTTTATTTTCGGTGAAAACACCCAAATAAGGAGCAGAATTACATTCAGATCAGAGCAGAGAGGGATCTGGCCGGCATTCCCCAACTGTTCCTACCCCAAGCAGCCCTGACTGGGCTGCCCTCTTCCCTGAACAGAAGGGGGTTGTTTTGTTTGCTTGTTTTTAAATAACAGCTTTTTTGAGATGTAATTTACATACCATAAAACTCATCATTTTAACATGTAAAAGTCAATTTTTAATATACTCATCGAGTGAGCAGCCATCACCATTAGCTAATTTTAGTATATTTTCATTAATTACCTTCTTTAGTATATTTTCATTTAGTGTATTTTCATTACCCTCATTGCCCAGTAGCAGTCACTCCCCATTCCCTGCTCCCTTGAGCCCCTGACAGCCTTTAATATACTTTTTGCCTTAGTGGATTTTCAGATTTTGGACGTTTTATAAAAATGGAATCCTACAATATGTGGTCTTCTATTACTGGCATGCTTCATTCAGTATGTTTTCAAGACTCATCCATGTTATAGCATGAACCAGCATTTCATTCCTTCTTATTGCCACATGGTATTCCATTGTATAGGTTGATACATCATATTTTGTTTATCAGTTCTTCAGTTGAACAACATTTGAGTTTTGCCCACTCTGGTTACTATGAGTAATACTGCTATGAGCATTCATGTACAAATTTATGTGGACTATGTTGTCATTTCCCTTGGGCAGTGTGCTGGTTTGAAACTCTTATGTACCCCAGAAAAGCCATGTTCTTCTAATCCGATCTTGTGAGGGCAACCTACTGTTGGGTGGGAACTTCTGACTAGCTGTTTTCATGGAGATGTGGTCCCACCCATTTAGGGTGGGTCTTAATCCTTTTATTGGAGCCCTCTATGAACAGTATAAAAGACTCTCTCTGTGTTATAACACAGAGAGAGTTTGGAGCTGACACAAAGAGAAGAGAGATGAAACCAAGACACAATGTTTGGAGATGCTCGGAGATGGACAGAAGCTCAGAGAGGAGGCCACTGGAACCAGAAGCTGAGAGCAGAAACCTGGGAGCAAAGGGCCAGCAGATGTCACCATGTGCCTTCCCATGTGACAGAGAAACCCCAGACACAATTGGCCTTTCTTGAGCGAAGGTATCCTCTTCTTTTTTTTTTAAATTTGCATATGGGTAGGAGGCACCAGGGATCGAACTCCAGACCTCCAGCACGGCAGGTTGGAGCTCTGCCTGCTGAGCCACGGCAGCCGCCCTGTATCCTCTTCTTGATACCTTAATTTGGACATTTCCATGGCCTTAGAATTGTTACTTATAACTTAATAAATCCCCTTTATAAAAGCCATTCCATTTCTGGTATATTGTATTCTGGCAGCATTAGCAAACCAAAACAGGTAGATTTCTAGGCATGGAATTGCTTGGTCATTAGGTAAGTCCATGTCTAACTTTTTGAGGAACTGCTAGACTATTTTCCAAAGTGACTGTACCCTCTTACAATCCCACCAGCACTGTTTGAAGGTTTCAATGTCTCCATATCCTCTCCAGCACTTATCTCTTTTTGATATTCAACATCTCTGCTGGTTTATAAGGATTTATGTATCCTAGAAAAGCCATGTTTTAATCCTAATCAATCTTGTGAGAGCAATGGTTTCTTCTAATCCCTCTTTAGTGCTGTGAATTGGAGACTTGATTGGGTTGTCTCCATGGAGATATGACCTATTCAATTGTGGATATTAAACTTGATTATATGGAGAAGTGTCTCCACCCATTTCATATGGGTCTTGAGTAGTTTACTGAAATCCTATAAAAGAGGAGACATTTTGGAAGAAGTCCCTTTTAGAGAACGAGGAAAGAGCCACAGAACCAGGACAGAAGGAAGAGAGAAGCACACAGTCCACTAGCCAGTGACCTTTGGAGATGAAGAAGGAAACACTCTTGGGGAGCTTCATGAAGTGAGAGACCTGGACAGAAAGCCAGCAGATGCTGCCATGTTCACCATGTGCTCTTCCAGCTGAGAGAGAAACGCTAAACGTCATCGGCTTTCTTAAACCAACGTATCTTTCCCTGGATGCCTTAGATTGGAAATTTCTATAGACTTGTTTTAATTGGGACAATTTCTCAGCCTTAGAACTGTATAATAACTTATTAAATTCCCCTTTTTAAAAGCCATTCCGTTTCTGGTATATTGCACTCTGGAAGCTAGCAAGCTAGAACACCATCCTAGTGGTGTAAAGTGGTACCCTGTGGTTTTAATTTGAATTTCCCTTATGACAAATAATGTTGGATTCAATGACCATTTGTATATCTTCTTTGGAGAAATGTTTATTAAATCTTCTAACCATTTTTTAGTTGGGTTATTTGTCTTTTTTATTTTATTGTTTTGTTGTAAGTGTTCTTTATATATTCTGAATCCGAATATATGAGATATATGATTTGTAAATAATTATCAGATATATGAGTATCAGATATATGATTTGTAAAAAATTTCTCCCATTCTGTGTGTTGTCTTTTCATTTTTTATGGTATCATTTGAAGTACAAAAATTTTAATTTTGATGATAGACATCTACTTCATTATTTGTGCTTTTCATGTCATGTCTAAGACGTATAAATAATAGAAAATATAAATAAATATAAGTAAAAATAAAAATATAAATAATAATCTAAGGTCATGAAGATTTACACATTTGTTTTCCTCTAAAAGTTTTGTAGTTTTAGTTCATACATTTAGGCCTATAATCCATTTTGAGTTAAACTTTGTTTACAGTGTGAATAAAAGTGATTTGACTCCTGGAATTCTTTCTCAACTTTATTATTTTTTTTTAACTTTTTTATTGTATAGTATAACATACATACAAAGCAAAGAAATAAAATAGCAATAGTTTCCAAAGCATTCTTCAACAAGTAGTTACAGGACAGATCCCAGAGTTTGTCATGGGCTGCCATACAATCCTCTCAGATTTTTCCTTCTAGCTGCTCCAGAATATAGGAGGCTAGAGGGCTTAAATATGTTTTTATCTTCACAATCAAATTGTTTTTCTTCTTTTTTTGTGAAAAATAACATATTTACAAAAAAGCTATAAATTTCAAAGCACAGCACCACAATTAGTTGTAGAACATATTTCAGAGTTTGACATGGGTTACAATTCCACAATTTTAAGTTTCTGCTTCTAGCTGCTCTAAGATTCTGGAGACTAAAAGAGATATCAATTTAATGATTCAGCATTCATATTCATTTGTTAAGTCATAACTTCACCGTATAACTCCACCATCACCTTTGATCTTTCTGTCCCTCTCTTTAAGGGTGTTGGGCTATGGCCATTCTAATTTTTTCATATTGAAAGAGTCTGTCACTAATATGGGGTAGGGAGATGGAACTATCTGATGTTCTGGAGAGGCTGGGCCCCGTAGGTGTCTTTCTGAACTTTCTAGACTCAAAGTAGACAATTTTCTTCAGATTACATGTTCTTTCTTCAAACATTGATTAGACTCCAAATCTCTATTACTCCAAACTCAAATTATTCAACTCTGGAATCTGCTCTCCTATGTTTGTTTCAGCCTTTGTTTTTACCAGAGTGGTAGACTGTCTTTTAAGGTGATTTTTGTATGTTGATTATCATATTCATTACGTGTTGACTCTGAGAAACTATGTGGTGCCAGTTTCTTTGGGATGGGAGAGGAGCAGGGTGATTACCAGTAGTTTTCTATATGCTGGCCATATAGAATAGGTCATTCCAAACTTTTGGACATAGTAAGACTTTGTAATTTAGTAAAATATATAGCTATACCTAAGCTAAATTGAAAGTCATGACCAAGAAATTAATATCTTGGTAGCCCTTCACTTTCTTAGGGATCTTAAAAAAGTTTTCTTCATATCAACTCAGACATGTAGCTGATGGATCTGGGGGATTAATAAGAACAAAATTTATCTTGGCACCTGGAGAAACGTGCCTGCTGTCTTACTAGGTTACAAATTTACTCCGGAGGATGACTCAAGGTGTTACAATTAGTTGGTGAAGGCTCCTCAGGACTCCCTGGTGGCAAAGATAAGCCAACTGTTTCTAGTAATTGCTCCCTAAATTGTAATCCAATCACTGTAGAAAATTCTCATTTGGCAACTGAGTTTTCCCAAGTCAACAAAGCCGAAGGTCGTTAATTCACAGAGAATGGGGAAAGGTGTATCTTTTAAATGAAATTTTATTTGCTGGAAGTGGGTAGAGGTCAGGGATCAAATGAGCTCATTATCTAATTACTGTCCTTGACTGATTTACATATATAATGGCATGGTGATCTTTCCATAGGTCTTAGAATCAGTGAGATGAATAACGTTTTCTTCAGCTAGGACTAAAAAGTTTTCTGAAATTGTGAAAAGACTTCTACCATTATTATTTCATGTTTCAGTATCCATAATTGTCTTCTCATTAAAAAAAATTCTGTTGTCTTCTCTTATATAAGTAGATGTAAACAGATAGACAAAACAGAAGAATTTGGACATCGATGTTCATAGCAGCATTATTCACAATTGTCAAAAGAGGGAAGCAACCCAAGTGTCTGTTAACCAAAGAATGGGTAAGTAAAATGTGGTGTATACATACCATGGAGTATTACTCAGCCTTAAGAAGAAGGGAAGACTTGATCATGCTACAGCATGGATTAACCTTGAAGATGTCATGTTGAGTGAAATAAGGAAAAATAATGTATGATTTCACTGTTTTGAAGTAATTATAATAAACAAATTCATAGAGTTAGAATCCAGAATATAAGTTATCAGGGGACAGGATTGGGAAATAGAGAATGGGAAGTTCACTTAAAATGTATAGGGCTCCTATTTGAATGATTTTGTAACTGAAGCTGGTGAAAGTAGCACAACATTGTGAATGTAATTAACAGCATTGAAATATTTTACCAAATGTGATTCAAAGGGGAAATTTTAAATCATGTATATGGTAACAATATAAAAATTAAAAAAAATCAATGGAACTCCATTACACAGTGAATCCATGTTAGACCATGGACTTCACTTAATAGTACAATTATAAAAATGTACTATCATCAATTGTAACAAATGTTTCACACCAATGGAAGTGGTTGGTGATGGAGTGATATATGGAAATCCTGTATTTTATGTGTGATTGTTCTGTAAACCCACAACTTCTCTAATAATAATTTAAAAAAAAACAGAAGCATGCAACATGGAACATGATTCAAAGAATAGGAACTCAAAAACAGTTTTGATGGATTGTTGTTCCATCTGGTATAGACAACTGATTCATAATTAATTGAGTTAGGAATGGAAGTGGGATTATATCTAGAACATTTTCTATCTTTCTTTCCATTAATTACCCTGATTAAAAAAAATGTCGACTTGGACATAGATTTGCCATAAAGTAGTGAAACTTTAATTTTAGAGTCTTTCATTAGTCAGGGCCCTTTACAGGCCCTCTACCAAGTTTTGCTTTTGTAATTTTGTATTCTTTTCCTTAAAGGGTCCTCCCCAAAGCATCAATTTCAGATTTCACAAACCTCTATTCACCCCTGAGTGAGCTAAATCTCCTTTCTATATATAGGCTATTTTAAAACTGTAAAAACAAAGGTGATTCCCAAAATGAATCATTTATATAGAGTATATAAAGAGGTGGCAAAGGAGTAAACCCTGCATTAGCCATCTTGAAAAGTGATCTCTATGTATCATAGACTCATCTTCTTTCATGTTAAACCTACAGTGTATCATCAAGGGAGCCGTGGATGTCTGATGTGGTTAGTGGATGGAGTTTGGGTCCATTTCTTGACTTCGTGGGATTCGTGGAGAAGCCCGTTCTACTTTTCTTGGTGGTTCCACAGACCAAGCTGGATGAGATACTTAATTAGGAACATCTTAATTCAGTTTGCCTAAAAGCCACATCATGTCTCTGTTGTAGTTTTTCACCTGTAAAATAGGCATAAAATGGCTTTTCCTCTTTCCTACTTCAGAGGTTTCAGGTAAAGTTCAATAGAAGAGGTACCAATAGGAAAACAAGATGATTTGAAAATTCTGTGTACGCTCTGTGAGGGTTGAACTATATCTGTTTTTCTTTATCTTTCTCATTTCATGTTTGCACCATGAATGATTACAGTTGTTGGCTTTGATTTCTTTTTTTTTTTCATTATTAGAAGAGTTGTGGGTTTATGGAACAATTGTGCATAAAATACAAGATTCCCATATACCACCCTATCATTAACACCTTACATTGGTGTGAAACATTTTTACATTTGATGATAGAACATTTTTATAATTGTCCATGGTTTAACTTATTATTCACTGCTTGTATAGTATAGTTCCATGGATACATAAAAAAATGTTATTCTAAAAATAAATAATAGGGGGAACAAATGTTAAAATAAATTTAGTTTGAAATGCTAGTGATCAATGAAAGGGAGGGGTAAGGGGTATGGTATGTATAAATTTTTTTCTGTTTTCGTTTTATTTCTTTTTCTGAATAGATGCAAATGTTCCAAGAAATGATCATGATGAATATGCAACTATGTGATAATATTGTGAATTACTGATTATATATGTAGAATGGAATGATCAAAATAGGAATGTTTGTGTTTGTTTGGTGTTTTTTGGTATTTAAAAAAATAAAATAAAAAAATTTTTTTAAAATGTTATTCTCTTACCATATATACAATCTAATATTTCTTTTTTTTTTTTACATGGGCAGGCACTGGGAATTGAACCCGGGTCCTCTGGCATGGCAGGCAAGCATTCTTGCCTGCTGAGCCACCGTGGCCCGCCCTAATAATTCTTTTTTAAGTCACATTCAGATACGTACTTCACTGCTGTTAATTACATTCACAATGTTGTGCTACCATCACCACTATCTGTTACCAAAACAGTCCCATCATTCCAAATAGAAGGCTTGTAATGAAAGCTTTTCCATCACCCCAATCAGAAACTCTATACTAATTAAGCATTAACTTCGCATTCCCTATCTCCACCCTGGCTCTGGGAACCTATATTCTAGATCCTGACTCTGTGAGGTTGCCTATTCAAATTATTTCAAATCAGTGAGATCATACAATATTTGTCCTTTTGTGTATGGCTTATTTCACTCAACATAATGTCTTCAAGGTCCGTCCATGTTGTTGCATGTAACAGGGCTTCATTCTTTTTTACAGCTGAATAATAGCCATTATATGTATATACCATATTTTATTTATCCATTCATCGGTTCATGGGCATGTGAGTTGCTTCCACCTTACGGCAATTGTGAATAATGCTACACGCATCAATGTGCAAATATCTGTTTGAATTTTTGCTTTCAATTCTTTTGAGTATATGCCTAGTAGTGGATAGCTGGATCATATGGTAGTTTTAACTTTCTGAGGAATCACCTAACTCTCTTCCACAGTGACTGCACCATTTTATATTGCCACCACCAAAGCATGAGTGTTCTTATTTTTCTATATCCTCTCTAACACTTATTTTCTACTTTTTTTAATAGCAGCCATTCTAATTGGTATGAAATGGTATCTCGTGGTTTTGATTTGCATTTCCCTAATGGCTAATGATGTCGAGCATCTTTTCATGTGCTTTTTGGCAATTTGTTTATCTTCTGTGGAAAGATGTATATTCAAGTCTTCTTGCCCATTTTAAAAATTGAGTTGTTTGTCTTTTTTTGTTGTTAAGTTGAAGGATTTCTTTATATATTCTGGATATTAAACCTATATTGAGTAAATGGTCTCTAAATATTTTCTCCAATAGTATAGGTTGTCATTTTACCTTTTTTTTTACATGGGCAGGCACAAGGAAATGAACCCGGGTCTTCTGGCATCGCAGGCAAGCATTCCTTCCTGCTGAGCCACCATAGCCCGCCCGTCATTTTACTTTCATGATAAAATCGTTTGAGGCACAAAAGTTTTTAATTTTGATGAGGTTCCATCTATCTATTTTGTTGTTGTTGTTGCTTGTACTTTGGGTGTAAAGTCCCAGAAACCATTGCCTAACAGCAGGTCCTGAAGATGCTTCCCTACATTTTCTTCTAGGACTTTGATAGTTCTGGCTCTTACATGTAGGTCTTTGATAAATTTTGAGTTGACATTTGTATAAGGTGTGAGGTAGGGGGGATCCTCTTTTTTTTTTTCTTCACAAATCAATTTTCAGTTTTCCTGGCACCATTTCTTTCTTTTTTTTTAATTGACAAAACCAAACAACATGCAAGCATGAACATTCTTAACATACTTAGTATACAATTCCATACTTAGTATACAATTCCATACTTAGTATACAATCAATGGTTCACCATATCATCACATAGTAGTATATTCATCACCATGATCATTTCTTAGAATATTTGCATCACTCCAGAAAAAGAAAAAAAAAAAGAAAAAGAAAAAACTCTTCCATACATGCCCCTTACCCCCCACTCTCATTGATCGCTAGTGTTTCCATCTACCCAATATGTTTTCACCTTTGTTCCCCTATGTTTTTCCTATACCCCTAACCACTCCCTTTCATTGATCACTAGTATTTCCATCTACTCAGTTTATTTTAACATTTATTCCCCAATTATTTATTTATTTTTAATCTATATTCTTTTACTCATCTGTTCATACCATAGATAAAAGGACCAGCACCACTTCTTGAGAAGAATATTCTTTCCTGATTGATTGGTCCTTGCCACCGTGTCAAAAATCAGTTGGCCATAAATGTGACATTGATTTCTGAGCTCTCAATTCTATTCCATTGGTCTATACATTTGTCCTTGTGCCAGTACCATGCTGTTTTATTTATTTATTATTGGTATATATTATATATTTACATATCATGTTATCATCCAAAGTATACAATCTGTATTTCACAATATCATCATTTAGCTGTGCATTTATCATCACAACCAATTTTTTTCTTTATTTGTGAAAAATAACATATATACAAAAAAGTAATACATTTCAAAGCACATTGCAACAATTAACTATAGAACAGATTTCAGAGTTTGGTATGGGTTACAATTCCACAATTTTAAGTTTTTACTACTAGCTGCTCCAAGACACTAGAGATTACAAGAAATATCAATATAATGATTCAGCAATCACACTCATTTGTTAAACCCTACATTCTCTGTATAATTCCACCATCACCTTTGATCTTTCTCCCACTCTTTAGGGGTATTTGGGCTATGCCCATTCTAATTTTTTCATGTTGGAAGGGACTGTCAATATTATGGAATGGGGGATAGAACTAGTTGATGTTCTGGAGAGGCTGGCCCCTCTGCATTTCAGGATTTATCTGGTGCCATGCTGTTAGATTCCTGTAGCTTTGTAATATGTTTGAATATTGGGAACTTGTGAGTCCTCCAATTTCATTTTTCTTTCTCAAGATGGCTTTAGCTATTCAGAGCTCTTTACCTTTCCATATAAATTTGATGATAGGCTTTTCCATTTCTGTAAAGAAGGTTGTGGCAATTTTGGTTGAGATTTTAATTTTGATGAGGTCCCATCTATCTATTTTGTTGTTGTTGTTGCTTGTACTTTGAATTTATAAATTGCTTTGGGTAGGTGTGCTAGTAAGTTGCTGGAATGCAATATACCAGAACTGGAATGGCTTTTAAAAAGGGGAATTTAATATAAGTTATAAGTTTATACTTTTCAGCCTATAAAAATTTCCAAACTAAGGCCTCTGGGGAAAAATACCTTAACTCCAGGAAGGTCGATGATCAGGAACTCCTCTGTCAGCTGGTAGTCATGTGGCTGTCATCTGCTAGTCCTTGCTCCTGGGATCTGTTGCTTTCAGCCTCTTTTCATGTGGGGGTTCCTCAATTTACTTCTCCAGGACTAGCTTTTATCTCTTGGCTTCCTTTAACTTTCTCCAGGTCCTGGCTTGCTTAAGATCTCATGGTGATGTCTGCTGGGCTCCCAGCATCTATGCCAGCTCTCTCTCTGTTGGCTGTTGTTTCTGTAGGCTCTCTCTCTGTTGGCTCTGAGGTTTCCGTCATTTCTGTCAGCTCCAAGGCTTCTGTCATTTCTGACTCTCCAAAATGTTTCCTCTTTAAAAGGACTCCAGTAAACTAATTGA
This sequence comes from Myrmecophaga tridactyla, assembly GCA_004026745.1. NCBI lineage: Eukaryota > Metazoa > Chordata > Mammalia > Pilosa > Myrmecophagidae > Myrmecophaga > Myrmecophaga tridactyla. The sequence continues at coordinate 56,602 of PVIY010007388.1, read as the reverse complement.
GACCTGCCTGGAATGGGTGGAGTCACATCTCCAGCTAATTAAAAGAGCACACCCACAATTGGGTGTGCCTCATCTTCATGGAGATAATATAATCCAAAGTTTCCAACCTAGAATATTGAATTAGGATTAAAAGAAACAGCAGTTCCCACAGTATTGGATCAGGATTAAAACATGACTTTTCTGGAGTACATAACACTTTCAAACTGGCACAATAGGATTGATATCTTAATGATATTTAGTGTTCCAATCCATGAACAGAGAATGTCCTTCCATTTATTTAGATCTTCCTTGACTTCTTTTAGCAAGCCTTTAATTTCTTTCATTGCCCTTTTTCATTAGTTATGGTACCACTAGCTGTTTTAGTAATAACCCCTGAAATCTCTATGATTTAACACAAAAGACGTTTATTTGTTGCTTATATAAATTCCAACAGTTGGAGGAAAGAGGTGAGAAAGGAGAATCATTGAGGGACCCAGGCTGACAGTGGCTCTTCCCATAAGAAGCACCTAGCTTCTTATATCACTTTGAGTGGTCAACAACCTGCAGCCACCTGAGACAGAAATTGAGAGCCTGGGGGATTGCACAGAAGGTATAAAGGAACAGTCAGATCTGGAGTTCAAAGTTCATCCTTCCTCTCATGTTCCATTGGGAAGGAGTCATTCACTTGGCTGAAATCTACTGGAAGCGAGGCTGAGCCATGAGGTTCCTGGCTGGTTAACTCCTTCTTAGGAACATTTCTACCACATGGAAGGACAGTTCAAAGTGGCAGCTGATCATGTCAGCTGCACTATAACACAGGATCTGATGAAAAAGAGAAATTGGTAACCCAAGGCAGATATGGTGTAGCATATGACAAGAGAGGAACAAGGACAAAAAGTTTCCAAAACATCAGTTAGAGAGGATGAATGGAAGCACAACAAGGATACAAATAAAAATAAAAGCAATTATTGTGGGAACTGTTCTTTGATCCTTTTTATTTACACCCCCCACCATGTGTCTCTTGCCTACATTTTTCTCTTCTGACTGAAACTTCCACTTATTTTCCATGCTAGAGAGAATTTAAAAGCCTTTCAAAAGCAGTTTTCAGTCTTTGAGTAAGAAAGCTACACAAAGCCAAATCTTCAACATTTGACTTATTCCAGCTTTACTTTAGTGATGTTACCCTGAGAAACTTTATGAGTATGAAAAGAAAACACAAGTACCACATCCTTTTTCTTAATACAGCTTGTCATCCATTAGCAATATATTTTTCTTTTGTTAAGTGTTATTCTGTCAGTGACCTGGAAGTCTCTGAAATGAAATGAATTTCTAAAAAAGGAGGTCCTCATACCAGAATGAAGCTGGCAGTGTACCTCTAGAAACAAAATTGTGCTGAAGGAGCCACAAACGAGTAACCTCAGTAAGAAACACATCGTTTGAACAATAGACTTAATTAACTTGTTTTTATATCTTCCATCACGGCAGGTGTGAAGTCCCAGGGCAGGGGCTGATACACCTGAACTGGAGCCTAGTGCTGCGCCTAGATTAGTGTGAAAAATGACTGAAGCATGAAAAAAAAGGCCACGGTGGTACCATCGGCTCTTCCTGGCTGCCTGTGGGGAAGGCTCCGAAGCGAGGGGAAATACGGGGCTGAGTTCCGTGGAGCTTTGCGTGCTGTATTTCTTTTAACTTTAAAAGAGCATTTAGCACTAATAAAAGTGCAGGCTGGGCTGACTTATCACAAGGACTATTTTCATTAGAGGACACATTGCGCTTCTAGTTGTTAAAGGGGAGGCCAGGCAGGTGAGGTTCAACTGATACCTATGGAAACCCAGAGAAAATCGATCCCTTTCTCATTGCTATGAAGCATGTTTAGGAAAGTGCCTCAAGAGCTTTACCTCAGGTCCAGTGCTTCGGTAAACAGAATTAAACAGTTTTCTCTTTGGAAATTCTTCTGTACTATGTTGGACTTGCCTTCATTAAATGTTTTTTTTCCTTAGACTTTCTTAGTGTTTATTGCAGAACATATTAAATACGGCAATAAAGTGCCTGGGACATAAAGTACAGAACACAGATGTAGCTTCCTTTTATTTTTTTATTAGAGAAGTTAAAGCTTTATGGAAAAGTCCTGCAAAAAACCCCAAGTTCCTACTAACCGCCCCCAACACATGCAGTTTTCTCTATTATTAACACTTTGCATTAGTGTGGCACCTTTGCTACAATTGATGAAAGAATACTATTATAATTGTACTGTTAATTATAGTACACAATTTACATGAGGGTTCACAGTTTGTGTTGTATAGCTCTATGTTTGTTTTTTTAATTTATTCTAGCAACGTATATAACCTAAAGTTTCCCTCTTTGAACAGCATTCAAATATTTCATTCCGTAGTGTTAATTACATTTGCAATGCTGTGCTACCATCACCACCATCTACTACCAAAACTCTTGTATCACTTAATTCTGTGCCAATTAAACATTAACCTCCATTCCCTCTCCTCACCTTTACTCCTGATAACCTGTATTCTAGCTTCTGACTATGAATTTTCATATTCTGATTATTTCATATCAGTGAGATCATAGAGTATTTCAGTTATAACTTGCTTGTCTAGTTGTATTTTTGTCGGGCTTCATTCACTAGTGATTGGGGTATGAAATTCTTTTGTGTCTGTCATATATTATTTATTTATTTTTTTGGGTGCATGGTCCAAGAATCAAACCTGGGTCTCCTGCATGGAAGGTGAGCATTCTACCACTGTGTGTCTCCCATACATTTAAAAACATCAAACCTACTTTTTATTAATCTTACTGATGTGACCAACTGCACTCAAGATCAAGGATGCAACTCTTATGTGTAGAGAGAGATAGACTTCCCCCTAATTCTCATTTTTCTGCCAGAATGGTTGCTGTCAATTTATAATATGGTTTTGGAGAGAAAAATATAATTGATAGGTAGAAATTTTTGAAGATTTAGATTAATTCTAGGAGAAAAGAATAATTGAGCACATTGCAGCTGTCTTATTTTTTTTTCAGGACTGATTAAAATTTGACATATATGTGGGTGTATATTTTTATACATGATTTATTCATTCATCAGCTATGCAGTCAACAATTATTGAGCCCTTTCTTTATGATCAGCAGTGTGCTAGAGGCTGGCAATACAAATCTGAATAATACAGCCATAAGGAGTTTGGAGGAGAAGGAGATCTGATCTGGTAAGTTCATCAAGTTCCATAATTTTTGGAACATGTCCATTAAATGTGACCTCAGGAATAGATTTCACGAAGTTCTCTTAAATTGTCCCAGGTTATCTCTCAGTCTTCAGAAGTTGCTCCCTTTAGCTCTTGAAGCAAATATACAACCTCACTCAATTTAACTCCTCAGACTGTTATTGAGCCACGACTTTGTGCTTGAAACAGTGATGCAAAGTTGAAGAACACTCAGCCCTCTCCAGGAGCCATTTGTAATTTCTGGAGAAGAGACACATGTAAACAATAAGGGCTAAAATAGAAATGGCCCAAATACAAAGCACGGAGTAAGCACAGATGCAGTCATGCGACTTTTTTTTTTTTTGCCTGCAGAAAACTTTTGAGATGAGGTGACATTTGAAGTGGGCCTTAAGGGTTAAGAGTGAGTGAAGAAGGGGCAAATGTGTGTACCAGATGAAGGAAAGACCTTCAGGCAGGGAAGGGCTTGGGATGTTTGGGAAAGAGTGGGGAGCCTGTGTGGCTAGAATATTGAATTGGTGGCGGTAAAAAGCTGGGCATAAGGGCAGAGAGGCAGACTGAGATGAAGGTGGCATGCCAATCCCAGGAATATTCGAGAGGATTTTAAGCAGAATAGAAGAAAAATTCTGGTGGTATTGAGGTTGTGTATTGTGGAGGGAGGATTGATATCACTTGTTTTTATAATTCTCTTCCTGGACTGGAAGTGGAAAGAAAAGCAAAGATGTTTCAGAGAGATAACTGGACTGGGCTTGATGAAAATAAACTCATATACCAATTTAGGAGAGAGAACAAGGTTTTGGGGGTTTCCAAAGGGATTAACTACACAGAACCAAAATACTAGAGGAAGCTCAGGTTAGTTAGTTATACAAAACCAAATAGTTTTGGGAGGGATAACTGATTTAATGAAAGTACCTAAGATCATAAAGTATTGGACTTTAATGGTGAGCTATGGATATAATACAATGACAACTGAGAAAATTGCTCAAAATAAATGATCCTGCTGATGCTATTTCCAATATTTAATTCAGAGGTGAATAGCTTTTCTATGGAAAAACCTGGGAAGCTCTTTTAGCAGGGCAACCTACTTAACATTATGAAAGTTTCCTTGCCTTTCATTGATCCCCAATTTCAATCCTCTTGCACACTGAACAACCCAACTGGGCCAAGGGGTTCCAGGACTATGCTTCCCGACAACTCTCCTACTGGAGGAAATATCTTGAGAAGGCAAACATTCGCTTATCCTTCGATTAAACAGTTGCCCTTATGTATCAGTCTATCCTGCTTATTCGTTCTCTCCAGTGCTCAAAATGGACACCCAGAAGATGAGCATGGTTGGGGGTGTAATAGTTTCCTTGGGCTGCGGTAACAAATGACCACAGACTTGAAGACTTCAAGTAACAGAAACTTAGTGTCTCACAGTTCTGGAGATGTTGAAAGGGCCATCCTGTCTATAAAACTTCTAAGGAAGAATCCTTCCTTGTCTCTTCCTAGTTTCTGGTGATTGCTGGCAATCCTTGATTGCCTTAAGCTTGCAGATGCATCACTCTAATCTTTGCCTCCACCTTCACGTGGCCTTCTTCTCTTGTGAGTCTGTGTACAAATCTTCCTCTTCTTATAGGAGAGAAATCACAATGGATTTAGGGCATATCCTAATTCAGTATGACTAACTTTCACTAGATTACATCTGCAAAGGCCCTATTTCCAAATAAGGCCATATTCACAGATTCCGGCTGGACATATATTTTTAGAGAACTCTGTTCAGCATAAGAGGCATAAGGAGTGCTACATTTTAGGGCATTTGCTAAGAAAAAACCTTTAGAACCATCTCAGTTTTCTCTCAATTATAACAAAAGCTGGATTCTTAGTCTACTTATTTTCTACATCTATTTTGAGGAGAGAACCAAAACCATTCACTTATCTTGGTATATTTGTTAGGGCTCTTTTGACAACTACATGTGACAAGTATGCAATACAACTCCAAATATTTTCAGTTTAAAGTGGGAATTCGTTGCTCAAGAAATTTGGAAGTCAAGGGGTGTGTTGCAGGCTGTTTTTTCCTGGAAGCAGTTGTGCAGATAGGGTTAGGAGTGTAAAAATTTTATTGGATATCACCTGTGAAAGGAAAGGGGAAAGAGCAAGCTTGGGCAGAGGGAGCCATAACTGTGCAGTGCAGATCTGCCAGAGGCTCTGCCAGCCCTGTGGGGACCTTGGAAATGTAGATTGTTCCTTGGAGGAGTCCTGCATTGGGTAGAAGTGGCTAGGCCCATGGTTCCTAAACTATGCATCCAGGGGTGCTGCAGGTGTTTTACACTTTCCAGGGAAACACAGTAACATTTGCCAAATACCCCACAAACTACCCCTGTTAATGTGTTTGGACCTAACTATTTAATAAAGAGAACTGGTAGGCATTTCTTTTTTTTTTAATTTTTAAATTTTTTTAAACATAACAACATACAAACACAAACATTCTTATCATACGATCATTCCATTCTTGGCACCTAATCAATAACTCACAATATCATCACATAGTTGTATAGTCATCACCATAATCAGGTAGGCATTTCTTTTGGCTTAGGGAGTTCCATGAAAAAATTACTAAGACACTAAAGGTCTTGGCATGGGCTGAGAAAATTTGAGGACCTCTGGGGTAGGCCCTTTACCTTCGGACACTTGAGAAGAGCGTGATCTTGGCCATCATTACCTTGCACGGTCATTGGCTGGGGCTGACCGAGAAGAGCATGACATCAGTCTGAAGGCTTAGATGGACCTGGTGAAGCTAGTAGCTAGAGACTGATACCGCATTACACCCCCACAATGAAGGGGGACTTGCAGGATACATCTCCATGTTTGCCACAGAGTGGGTCTCAAATAAGGTAGGATTGATGCCTGAGATGAAAGTTTTCCCCTCATTCTTCCTGACTTCATCCTGTCTGACTGCAGATGGGCTTTCCCCCATCGGATGGAGAGGGTGGGTTTTGGTAGTCCATCCATCACTCAAAAGAAAAGACCCTTTTCTTTGGTTTTCAAATTTAAACAGTTCTGATTGGCCTGGCTTGGGTTCTATACTCAGTTCTGGATCAATCACTGTGGTTGGGGAAAGTTTTGGTTTTACATGCCTGGCTCTTTGTCGTTATTCAGGTCTCTACTCCAACATGGCTTCTTCAGAGTTCACCAGCCCTTTCCACTGCTGCCTTGCCTTATTTTCTTCTTGAAAGTCATCAGTATAAGAGATCATATCATTTGCTTGTTTCTCTATGAGTTTATTGTCTGCCTCTTCTGTCACATGGCAGGATTTTGCCTGCCTAGCTCACTGCTGAGACCTGGTGCCAAGAAAATGGACACAATAATTATCTGTTGGAAAAATGAACAAAAAACCACTCCTAAAACAGGGGAGCATGGTACTACGGCACTTCAAAAGGACCTCACCAGAACAGTCACCCACAGTTTCCCAAAGATAGCAGAGATTATAGAAAAGGAGACAATGGACCACTGCATATTCATTCAAGGCTAGTGTAGGATGAACCTCTCAATGGGATGTGGCCCAGCACCTTTTCGACCAGCCCAATCGTTTAGGTTGGATTTAAGGAGAAATTGTCGTCCATGGAATCATGAATCAGAGGGCTGCAGTCAAAAGGGGCTGTTATACAATTCTAATTTCCTTGATCCCCCAGAGCCCTCCCATTCTTTGACAACTCATTTCCAACTCACAAATGTCTTATATGGGTCTTAGTGTGACTATTAAATCACTAGGCCCAGGCTTATGAATAAGCTTTTATGTGTCAAGCCTTGTATCTCACACGTGAACTGCTTCTTATCTAGATGATAAAAAGCAATTTCAGTAGCACTTAACTTAATTGGTTTGTGACCAGACAAGGACCCTGGACCCCACTTGCAGAGTTTGAGCAGTGTGTCTCAGCAATTCTGGAAAGTATGCACCTCTTATGTTCAGTCACCACCTTCACTCACCCATTACTTCTGAGCCTGAAGGTGGGTAGCAAATTCTCTGCATGTTAAATGAGGTTTGGAGGACCAAATCTTCCAAAAAACTGAAGGAAATTATTGGGTGACCACAAAGTTGAGCTCTGTCTGAAAAATGTTACCTCCCCAAATTTCCATAATTTTGATCTGCTCTGCCTGTTACTATATTTCTATTCTTCCTACTTATTGAGCCACATTCATTCATGTTCACATTTGCACCCTATTCTCAAGCTCCCACCTGCATATTTTTTCAAAATATTGTCTTTTTTGAAAAAATAAGCATATTTACTTGATTGCCAACCTGACCAGAGCAATTCTCATCCTTTCTTTTGTGAACTGGAGTGGTGAGAGGAAGAGCCCTTCACATCACATCAACTCAGCCACCAGCTCACTGCGTGATCTTGGAAAAGTCTCATCTCCTTCCTCAGTTTCCTCACCTGTAAAGCAAGGAGGAGGAAATCCTTCAAGCTTCTGTGAGTCTGTAAATTCCAGTGTCCCATCCAAGGTGCACTTCCTGCTTCTATAAACCTCTTCCAGACCCGCCTGGGGTGAGGCTTCTAGTTCAGAGGCTGTGCTCTTCCTCCAGCCTCTGAGTCTCTATCCCTAGGCAGAAGCTGCTCTGCAAGCTGCTGGGGCAACCACAGCCTCTACTCCTGAGGGCAAGAAATTTGCCTTTCTCTCACCCATGGGAATTTCTCATCCTCCTCAAGGGAAGTGCTGGTGATAAATGCAAAACTTGCCTAAGGGCTGTCTCCTCAGCTGATGACACCCGAGCCTATTTCTTATTGACTCTATCTAGTGATACTGGTACTGACTGTGAAAAAATATATATTTTTATCTGAGATGGTGGACTGTAACTCACATGCCTGGTTGACACTAGCTTGGGACTAAGAGGAACACTGTCACTTAAAAACCCTGACCTGGAGTCCATGGGTCCATCTTTTGAGAGGAACTAACCCATTTGAAGGAAGGGCAGGGCAGAATTTGTGATGGTAGTTTTCACTTGCACAGGAGGCTAATTAACATAAAAATTAATTTTATAATGGCTATCAACGAGCCCAGAGTTTATACGCTATAAAAGAATTTCAGTAATCAGTGCATTCAGCCAGCACGATACAAATATTCAGTGGCATTGGTGATTTCCAGCAGTGCATTTGCTACCTGGATAATTCTCCTTCTGAATATCTGTTTCTCAAGAACATGGTTTTTAATGGCTTTGACTTGACATTTGTATCTTGAGCAAAACTGAAATGGGCAGCTAAAGACTAATTATGCTAAATATTCCAACAAACATAATTACCAGGGCTCCAGCAGGGGGCACAGAAGGCAACATCTCAATGTGTCTTTTTCTTTTTCTTTTTTTTCCCCTTCTCTCTCTCTCTCTTTCTCTTTTTTCCTTCCTTCCTTTTTTTTTTTTTTTTTTAAATCCCTTAGCTCCTTATTTTAGGCTTATTTAATGAAAGCTGATTGCCCTATCCTGATGATGTCTTTTTTGCATAATCTACGCAGCAACAACCTAGAAGCATTTTTATTTCAGCATGATTTTAAGTTTTGGTTTTTGCTCTGTTAGATTCTTTCCATTCAAAGAAAAAAAGAGATCACAGAAAAAGCAAAATCTTGGCCTGAGTTTCAGCCTTGGAGGTTTATGAGTTGAGACTTCTGACTCATTTAAGGGCCTCTGTGCTCCATATGACACAATGCCTTGCTTGGGGTTGAGAGTTAATTGCAGAGAAGAGGAGGAGGGAGTGCAGGCGTCCTCGCAGATTTGGTTTCTATCAAATTAACAGCAAAATTGAGAAATTAGCTTTTCACTAGCAAATGCTAATTATAATGAAAAACTCCCACCATATACACAGGAGAAAAACTGATATATAAGTACTGTACTGCAATTTCCTGGGGATCGCAGTTGGCAGCATTTGGCTGCACAACTCAAGGACCTTATAGGAAAGATTATCTAGAAAATCCCTTGCTTCAGAAGCCAAAATCCTCTAAGTCTTCTGTATTTAAAGGCAGCTGCATTGCTGATTAGATGTCAGAACTAGAGCTCACTGAAGTGCCCTGTTTAGTGATTAACTCAATGGACCAATTTTGCTTTCAGATGCTTCCACTGAGAGAAAAATTTGCATATAGATTTGGAAATGACTATCATCTTTCTGGGTTTTGCAGGAACTGGGGAATGCAAAATTTGTGAATGCCACAATAACCCTCCCGCCACAATTGTCTTCTCTCTAACTTAATCTCTAACTTAATCTCTTAGTGAATCAGCTTTATCACCAAGAGTATGACATAACCACAGGGCTGTTGCCAGAAACGAACCTTCTCTTGTTTTTCAGGGCTTTATGGATTCGTGCCTCCCCACTCTGTCAGTTGTGGAGGGGTCAGCCCTCAGGGTGGGTTTTCAACTCTGCATCATGGATTATTATCTTGAGTATGTGCAGGATTTCCCTAGTGCAAATTGCTACATGACTTTTTTTTTTTTTTTGCTTTTGTGCTTATGATTAACCCACCTAGTGTTTCAGAAATTTGGGGCATACTCTTAGAACTCCCCACCATCTAGAGGAATTCCTATAAGACTTGCCTTAAAGACCCCCTCCTCCCCTCCCGGGCCCTCAGGTCCAGGTGGACAGTGCCTCCTCTGCCATCCCACGTCACCGCGTGGGCTGCTGAAATCAGTGTTCTAACCATAAAGCTCAGCCTGCCTCGGCCAACAGGGCCATCTGATAGCACTACACAGGATATGTTTCCATGATTTTAGAACCTTATACTTAATTTGGAAACTACTTCCTCCCACCACACACACAAAAACCTGGGCAGGTACAGAAAGGACCTAGGGGGAGACTAAGCTCTAACCTCTAAACCTCTGAATATATAAAAAGCCATAATAAGTGACAAGCAGTGAGTGTTTATTAGGGGCATTAGAGGAAAGCAAATGCAGTTGTTAAAGACCATATAAAAAATCTGAACTGCGAGCAGCTGCAGACGTAGAAAAAATTCCACGGTTAATGCAAAGGGGTCTGATGCTAGGAAACAGCCACAAGGTACACATTGGCAAGGGGCCAGAATAGCAGGCTCACTCCTAACATTTGCAAGAGTACAACTGGAGGCCTCGATACTATAGGTTTAAATATTTAAAAAGTGTTCATCATGCTTACAAATCAATGAGCACAATATATCCTTTCTCCTTTCTGCAACTAAGTGTAATTTTATAAAGACATGGAAGGTCCGATTCAAATCAAAACTTCTCTTGCTCCTTGGGTATAAGGCTCACCCCCTTTGCACACCACGGCAGGCTCCATCCCACATAGCATAGCCCCCTGTACACGGATGTCCAGTCTGCACGTCTCAGCTCCAGCCATACCTCTTGCAAACAGTTACACCTCAGACACCGTCTGGCTTTGGGGCACACACACAGTAGTAAAGTCCCATCTGAGAGAAGACAGCTCGGGAGAGGAGCATGTGCAGTTTGGAAGTGGGCTCTGGGCCAGTGAGGCAGGGAATTCCAAACTCTGGTCTGGAGGTCCTGGGAGAGTAACCTGGAAGGGGTCTGGGCCCTGGATGTGCCCCATAGGGAGGGGCACCTTCAGAGGATGGACAGCAGGGGCTTAGCCTACTGACTCCAAGGGTGGACTCTCTAGCCTGGGCCTAGGTACATAGAGGATCTGTAGATCCTGGTGATGGAAAAACAAGAAAACTGTCAGCCAAATCAGAATAGGGGTTTCCTTTAACCACATCTGGGCATGGTTCCAGCAATTCCTGGTGAAAGAAGAAGGAATGGGGCAATAGCACTCCAAGGCATGTTATTTAGAAGTTGTTGTATGTCGTGGTTGTCTTAGTTTTCTAGGGCTGTCATAATAAAGCATAACAATCTGGGTGGCTTAAAATGATGGAGATCTTATCTCGAAGTTCTGGAGGCTACGAGTCTGAGTCAAAATGTGGGCAGGGCCATGCTTCCTTAAAGGCTGTGGGGCTCTGGCGGTGGCTCATTGCCACCCGTGGCTTCTGGCATCACCCAGTCTCTGCCTCTGTCACATGGCTGCTTTCTCTCTCTTTCTATCTCCAAATTTCCTCACTTTATAAGGACACCAGTTATATTGGATTAGGGTCCTCTCCAATCCAGTATGGCCTCATTTTCACGAATAACACCTACAAGGATCCTATTTCCAAACAGGATCACATTTCTTGGACGGGGGTTAGGACTTGACTATATCTTTTTTATTTTTATTTTCTTGAGCTACACAATTCAAGCCATACAGTTGTCCTTTAGCTATGTACATAAGGTTCTCACCCACAGTGTGGGTTAAATAATTTACACTTTATTTTAACTCTTCTAGTCAAAGACCTGGGACCAGGTGTTCTCCCATTGACAATTGCAGTCGAGGTTGCAGAGTGGGAGGACAAGTAAATATTCTTCTCTTTAAGATTTTGCGAAGTTTATTCTATCTGGATGTGCTACAATCACCTAAAACCCTGTCACAGGTATTGGGGTGGAGAAGAGGATGGAAGTGATAAGGAGATTAAAAAATTTTTATTAAATAAATACTAGTATATATCAGGTTCTATGTGTGCAATCTTCTTTTGTCCTTCAAAAAACCGAAGACAGGGTGATGTTATATCCATTCTCTCCCAAAAAGGTGGAATAAAGCCACAAAGTCCTTGTCTCATGCTCTTTATTATGGCACTTAAACATTACTGTATTTTTTTGTTTAAGATTTTCCCCTATAAGTTCCTTGAAAATAGGGTCTACGTCTCTTTCTCAGGGATTTAATATCAATTATGATTATTTGAAAGCCCAGAAGGCAATATTGTATGAAGACCACAGGGAGAATTATCCTAGCAGGCAGGCAAACAAAACCTGTGTCCATTCACAAGGTCATTTCCGTTCACTTGAATTGTTTTGCAGCATTGGCTTGAACCAAATGGGAGCCCCATTGCTCTGTTCCTGAACCACAATTGGACTCTCCGATGTGAAGAACATCTTGGCTCTGATCTATATGTGTACAAAGAGTAGAGGAGCACAGGATGTCCAAGTCTGTGCTGAATGGAAAACACAAATGGGATGACAGCAGGTAGCCTGGGCAGAAGTTATACTTTAAGTGGACACACAGGACACAACATGGGTAGAGGGATGAAACCGAAGTGTGACCCTTAGAGAAGGGGATGTCCTTTCTCAGCAGGGACATGATATGTAGTGGGCTGGCTCCTGGTTGAACTGTAGAGGGATTCTCTCATTGTGGAAACCACTCACTCCCCTTCGTTGATCATAGATGTAATCAGCCATAGATGCAATCAACTGACTGATGATTTAATAAACCAGCCTTCTGGTTTATTAACCAGCCACAAAATGTCCTTGGGGTAATGGTTAGGCCAGTGCTTGCTTGAACAGACAACTGGGCATCATCACGTGGCCAAGCTGATACATGGATCTAATCATCACACTGATATTTCCACACTTGAATTAAAATTTCCCACTTGGTCTCACTAGCCAGAGGCTCACAGAATGGCTGAGAAGGAGACAACAGAGGATAGGCTCCCCCTGAAGGGCTAAAAGTGCAGCCCTGGGCATGATCATTGCCTTCTCCCGAGCTCACACATCAGATCCATCACTTCTTGGGAGCAGTAAGCAAAGAGCAGCAAGGTCTGGCTTTCCTGGGGACTGGAAGATCCCCCCTGTCTTAGTTTCCTGGCTGCTATACAGACACCACACATTGGGTTGCCTTAACAACAGGAATTCTCTTCTGGCTTCCCTTGTCTTCCATCTTGTTGCTCCTCTTGGTGGCTTTCTTTTAATACGGCTCCAATAATAGGATATAGAGCCTTCCGATTTAGGTGGCCACACCAAAACAACTAACGTTATTTTGAAAATAGCATCTTCAAAAGGTCCATGTGGTTTCATACCCATAGGAATGGGGTCAAGATTAATAATGTGTTTTTTTCTGGGGTACATAACTCAATCTTCCACACTCTCCTCTATGGAAATGCCAGACCAGAAGTGGTAAATTATGTTTTATATACAAGTTATTTCTTACTGAAATGACTCGGAAGAGCTGAATGCAGAGAATTAACTAATGGCTTTAAGAACCATATGTAGCTAACAGCCTGTCTATTTTTGTCCTGCAACTGCAAACAAAATATTTAAAATGCAACAATCTCTTTCTAATGAGTTGTGCTCCTTATTAATATGATTTTAGGGCCTTTTTTATCATGACACCCTCCTTCTGCCTGCTTCCCTCACAGGCTTGATGCCATTTTTTGCAGCAATTTGGGGCCTACCACCTGCTTCCAATTCTTGCTTTTCGTGGCATGTGATCAACTGATAGACGAAAGAGAAATCACCGCAAATAAAACTATATAGACTCATCACATAGGTTTTGGCCACGGCACTAAATATAGTGAAGGATACTGAAATAGCACACAAAATATCAAACTTGCTTTTCTGCATTTTAAGTTCATTACCTATTTGCTTTTCATTGAACTCTAGTGGCAGAAGTTTCTTCCTGGTTCCCTCGAGATGTCATGATGACCCTTAATTATGAAAACCAGCACTGATCCATAAAACATCTTTTCAGGACATTCATTTTTTTAGAAAGTATTATAGAGAGATAAAGGTTTCCCATCCTAGACATTCACATCTATTGCTTTATTACTTAATTGATAATTACCCCTTTACATTTATCCATGACTTTCCCATTATTCACCCAAGAACTTTAGTATTCTAAGGAGATACAAATAATTTGGAAAGACGTCAAGATAAATTACTATCATTGAATTATAAAAGTTGGAATACATTCCTAGATTATTTTTTATCATCCCAAAAAGGCATTAATGAAGTCAATTTTCCCTTTCAGAATTAATAAATAAATGCATGGTTTTGCCTTTATTCAAAAAGGTTAAGGGTTTGCAGAAGACAAAAATGAGCAAGTGCTCACAATGGCGATACGTAAGAGTAGGTGCAGAGTCTGAAGCCAGTTGCTACAGTTTCCTGGCTGCTAAAACAAGTACCGTGCAGTGGGGCTGACTTTACCAGTGGGAATGCCTCGGCTCATGGCTTTGAGGCTAGGAGAAGTCCAAAATCGAGGCCTGGGCAAGGCGGTGCTTTCTCCCTGAGGGCTATGGTGTGCTGGCACCGGCTGCTGGCGATGCCGGGTCCTTGGCCTTCCTGCACATGGCACACACACGGCCGCCTCTTCTCCTTCCTCCTCCTGCTTCCGTAGACTTCCAGCTTCTTGCTGCTCCCTATGGTTTCTCTTTCCGTGTCCAGTTCCCTTTGCCTATAAGGATGCAGCCTGATAGGATGAAGGCCCACCCTCCTGCAATCTGGGCACACGATAGCTGATCACATCTTCAGAAGTCCTATTTGCAGAGGGACTCACACCCGCAGGACCAGTGGCTGGGACCTGAACGTGTCTTTCGTGGGGGACAAATTTAATCCCCAATAGCAGTGTTTCTATTTTATATCTGGCTCCAGGCATTAGTGTGACTCTTGGTTAAGTCATTAGATTACCAGCTTTCTTCTTCCTCAGATGTTTAACAATTTTACACCTCATGCAAATATGTACCCTGGAGGGAAGTTACTCTCTAGTAAATGTTCCTTTACAGTATTGGATTTGGCTTTGGCTCCCATGGAGCAGTTTTTACCAGCTTTACAAACAGATCAAAGCTCTCTAAGCCCAAGCCGCAGGCTCTTATTCGTGTTTGGGATGCCTGTGGGCCCCTCCCGTCCCAAACACACTGCTCAGCCCCTCAGTCGCAGTCACCGAGGTCCCGCCACGTCACCAGCTGTGGAAGGGGCCACCTTGGCACTGTGCAGTGAAAACAGACCTGGATTGCAGCTTCATCTACCTGGCCAGGCAGCAGGTTTTAAGAGGAAGGTGAGAGTCAGAAATAAATTCTGCTTTACTCGCTTTCCACTAGGACGGATTTCTAACTCAGAAGACTAAGATGAAAATAGGCCATATGATTCTCTCATATGGTGATTTCAGAAGGAGCGCATAGTTTTCCTGAATGCTAAAGCTTTCCTTTTGCAGTGGGCATCTGTTGTTTGTTCCTGCTCCCTCTCCCTTCTCCCGGCTTCTGGTTTATGCCCCCACTCCCTGTTTTCCTGGGTGGAACTTGTCTCTCCTCTGGAAGAAAAATAAGTAAGCACTTAGTATTTGCAATACTTATTTGCTGTGTGACCTTGAGCAAGATCCTCAACCCACCCAAGCATCAGAATTCCTGCGTGTAAAATAAGTCTAATGATGCAATTCATGGGGGTGGTGGGCATTACATGAGGCAATGTTCATAAGCTGCTCAGCAAAGGGCCTGGCACTTAGGAAACATTTAATAAATGGCAGCTCACACTATAATGCAAATGGCATTATAAACCTGTGAGGTATTATTTTACTCACCTGAGATGGAGCTGGTGTTTATCTGGCACAGGTGTCATGGTGGAGCTTGGGAAACAGTTGTGACCTCAGGCGATCCTCCCCTTTGGCTGAGGTGAGCCTATGAACCCTGTCTGCTATGGGCGGTGGTTGCTTTCTGGTGACAATTGCACTCAGCAAGTTCTGGCGCCTCTGGGGCCTTAGCCACGTGCTCCTCCGGGTGCTCTCTCCCCCTATTTGGCAATGCTGCCCCCTCCAGTAATGTTTCTCTCTTTCTACAGCAGGCTGCATCCTCCGCAGAGGCTCCATTGTTCCTCCCCTCCATTTTGGAAGACTCAGTCTTTTAACCCCATCCTTAAAGCACCTTAGGAAAGAATGAGTTCCCCCAGTCCCTTTTTTTTCCTTAGGTTGTTCAGGGCTGGCACAGTTTGCTGGATGAGACTTTCATTTCCGTTCCTCTGTGGCAATAGTCTTCAAACTGTCACTGGGGACCAGCAGAATCAGCATCACGGGGTAATTTGTTAAGTATTTGCATTCTTTGCATTGTTCTATCTCAGACCTACTGAATTAGAAACTTTTGGATGGGGGCCAGTAATTTGTGTTTTACAAGCCCTCTAAATTCTGAGGCACACTAATGTGTGAGCAATCCTGCTTGATGCTTTTAAATTCAGACTTTTTTTCCCTTACATACTCCTCTACGATTTGTCTTGGGAAGCCTCCATAGTGAGAGATACAAAGTCGAGGATCGTTATGTCTGCCAAAAGCAACCATTGTTCAAATCAATCTCATGTAATTCCTTCACTGGTCTTGGGTAGAGAATCTCATCTAGTAGGTGACCCCATTTGACTAGGTCTGGGCTCCACTTATTTCCATCCTAATGGGCTCCTCCTCTTCCCTTTGCATCCTAACCACCCACTTACCCCTGAGTCCCTCACATCCCCTCTCTCATTAAGCAGTCATCGCAGAGTGAACCCAATGATACTTTGGTTGTGCCACACTGATCTTCCTGATCAAGTTGTCCAGATCTTCTCTAGACTCTTAGAATAACTCCCTCAATCTTTAAGGTTATGTCCTACACACTTCAATTATGGAGCTGCAGTTTTGAGAGGTTGTGCTATTATGTAGCCTAGAAAGCCATGTCCTTTAGTCCCCATTGGGTATTGCTGGGTGGGATCTTTCTGATTGTTTCCATGGTGATGTGACCTACCCAACTGTGCATGGTAAGTTTTGATTAGGTAGTTTCCATGGAGATGCTTCTCCACCCATTCAAGTTGGGGTTGCTTACTGGAGCCCTTTAAGAGGGAACCATTTTGGAAAAAGCTTGAGAGCCACCAGAACCAACAGAGCCCACACAGCCAGAGACCTTTGGAGATGCATAAAGAAAATGACCCCCAGGGAAGTCATTGAAGAAACCTGGAGAAAAAGCTAACAGAAGTTGCCATGTGCCTTTCCAGCGAGAAATCCCAAATGTCATCGGCCTTCTTGAGCCAAGCTATCTTTCCCTGGATGCATTAGTTTGGACATTTTTATGGCTTTAGAACTGTAAACTTGCAACTTAATAAATTCCCCTTTTAAAAAACCATTCCATTTTTGGTATATTGCCTTCTGGCAGTTTTTGCAAACTAAAACAGAGGTCTCAGTAGTTACCTTGGTCCTGAGTCCTTTGCTGCATGGGGGGAGGGTCACTCCAGTCAGCTCTGGAAATGGGGCTTCTCATCTTCTGTGAGGTCTCTTCAAGCAATCCCCCTTTTCTAGTCCTATCAGTAAGAACAGTGTGGCTTGGGAGAATCCCCTTCCAAACTTCTCTCTGACTACCAGGGAGTCCAAGATTTCATTTCCCCTTTGATATGTGTCTGAGATCTCAATTTCTCCCAAAGCAAGCAGCACCTTCTCTAGCCCACATGGCTTGCCTTACTCAGTTTTCTTTCTCCAGTGTGGAGGAGAAAGAAAGGAAGGAAGGCTGACACATGCCTTTTATTTCTGGAAAATTTCAAACTTACAGAAAAGGGGATAGAATAGTACAGCAAACACTTTTATACCCTTCCACTGGATTCACCAGTTGCTGACATTTTGCCTCATTTGCTTTGTCTCTCTTTCTATGCATACACACACCCACACCCACACCCACACCCACACATTTTTTCCCGAACAACTTGAAAGTAAGTTGCAGGTACCATGACACTTTATCCCTAAATATTTCCACTTTCATTTTTTAATAGCAAGGACATTCTCTTACATGACCACAATATCATCAATTATACTTAAGATATGTAACATTAATAGACTAATATCTACTATACAGGTCCCAGCCAAATTATTCCACTTGTCCCAATAGTTGTTGTTGTATGCTACCATGTCTCTTTGACTCTTTTAACATGAAACATTTACTCTGCCTTTAAATTTAAAAAAAAAAAATTTATCTTCCATATAGTGGAATTTTTGAAGAACCCGGGATGGTTGTTTTGTAGACTGTCCCACAATTTGAATTTGTCTGATCATTTCCTTATGATTAGATCTGGATTAAACGTAAGTGATATTGTCTTCTTTTCATACCCAAAAGTTGTTGAGGTCTGAGGAAATTCAGGTTATAAATCTCAGACTCATAGAACAAAAAAGAACCTCTCAGTTTATTCCCACCACTTCATGTTACAAATGAGCACATCCAGGCACAAAAGAGTCAAAGGCTTGTTCCAGGACCCATTAGATGCTGCTGGTAGACCATTTACTAAACACTCCTAAAATGTCTGCATTCACTTCCTTAAAATTTTCAGGACCCTAACGAGTGTGAAATAAAGACTGGATATATGGGGCAGTTGACATATTTATACTGATACCAGAAGTTGTTATTGAGAAGCTTTTCTTTTCCCCTCTTTGAAGTCTGGTCAAACCCCCCCCCCCCCCACTGATCTCTTTCTGAGAGATGCTCAAGAAGAAGCTTATGTCTGTTTTCAACAGAAAGATAAGTTTTATGTAAAGAGTGTCCTTATACCAAGCTCTAGAAACACTTCTAGGTTAAGAGGAGCAGTAGCCCAGCACTTCTGAGCTATTTATGTCGATTTAAGAGGCAGGTGTCTTTCCATTGACCTGTTTTCAGTGCTATAATCCCATTACCTTGGCACTATCCTCTGGAGTTTTGCTTTGTTTGGGAATTTTAAATTACTTTATTTGTAACAGATCAAAAGCTATCTGGCACACATACTACATTTCAATGCAGGCTCTTTGATGGATCTTGCAGCCTTCCTGAAAGCATACATCCTCATAGTTGCCTGATAACCACTCATGGTCTGCCCACTGCCCCCATTTTAAAATAGCAACCCCATTGGCAAACCTTTCAAATCCTAAGAGAGAGCAATGGGCAACTTTTTGAAACATAGAAAAACATGACTTTGCCTTATGTTTTTGTGAAACTTACCAGGTTGCATTATATTGAGTGGATAGTCACTTCATTTCAAGCTTTGGCAGGACCGCCTCAGGTAGCTGTCCTGATAAGGAGGTTATGGCATCCCATAACCTCATTTCCATGACTGTTTTTACATATGGGACAGTGGGGCAGCATCCAGGCTGAGAACTGCGATGGGGCTATTTGAGGGCTTAGCACAGAGGTCAGCACACTAGGTACACAGACCAAATCTGACACCCCCTTTTTGTGCAGCTCACACTTCACATTTTAAATGGTTGAAAAAAATCAAAGAAGAATAATATTTCATGACTCATGAGAATTATGTGAAATTTAAACTCTAGTGTCCATAAAAAATTGTTTGTATATTGTCTGTGGCTGCTTTTGCATTACAGTGGCAAAGTTGAGTAGTTGTGTTAGGAAACACATGGCCTACAAGCCTACAGTGGCGCCCATTCATTCATTCATCATATAGATGCTTTTTTTAATTAAATTTTTAAATTTTATTCTAGCAATGTATATACAACCTAAAATTTCCCCTTTTAGCCACAGTCACATAATTCAGTGCTGTTAATTATACTCACAGTATTGTGTTGTCATTACCACCATCGATTTCCAAACTTTACAATCAATCCTAATAGAAATTCTGTTCAAATAAGGCATTAATTATCCATTCCCTACACCCAACACAGCCCCTCGTAACCTATATTCTAGATTCTAACTCTATGAATTCGCTTATTCTAATTACTACATATCAATAAGATCAACAATATTTTTTCTTTTGTGTCTGGCTTATTTCAATCAACAGCACGTCTTCATGGTTCATCCAATGTTGTCACATGAACCAGGATTTCATTCCTTTTTAATCTGAATAGTGTTCCATTGTATGCATATACCACATTTTGTTTGTCCATTCATCGGTTGATAGCCACTTACGTTACTTCTGTGAACAATGCTGCCATGAACGTCACTGTGCAAATATCTGCTGGAGTCCCTGCTTTCGATTCTTTGGAGTATATACCTAGTGAAGGGATTGCCAGTTCATATGGTAATTCTATACTTAGCTTTCTGAGGAACTGCCAAACTGTCTTCCACTGCAGCTGCACCATTTTACATTCCCACATCATATAGGTGCTTTTTATGTGCCACACACACTGCTAAATACTGGATAATAGATAATAGATAAACATACATTGAAATAATTATAACCAGGTGAGAAGGACGAAGTAAAAGAAATGCAAGGTAAAACCCTACAACGGAACCAGAATTAAAGATAGTTGACAGAGGTGTTGTATCCATGTTGTATTCCTGGAAGCAGCTTAGAGCTTGTCATATAACTGATGCTTAGTAGATGTTCTTTGAATGAGTACATGAAATGGTATTTTGGGTAATGGAAAGAGTTTGGCACAATAAAAGTACAGGGAAATGGCAGGAAATGATTTTAAAATATTAGATTTGAGATCTGTTGTGAAAGTTCTCCAAGTCCTTATTCTGTAGACAGTGATAAATAAAAGGACCTGAACATGTTTGATTTCACTTAGAGATTATAGATGCATTATGGAAAACAAATGGAAGAGTAAAGTCCTGGAAGTAAAGAAAACCATCTAGAGAATGATAGGGACAGGCCAAGTGAGGAATAATAAAGCATAAACATAAAAGGTAGAAGTAGAGGCAGAGAAGGTGGATTTGAGAACTACTTCTCCTGCGCTGGTGGGATCGGGTGTGAGGAGTCAGGGAGAGGTTTCCAGATTGAGAGTCTGAGGACACCAAAAGGATCTGGTTTTGCAGAGCAAGATGATGTGATTAGTTAGGTTGAGTTTGCGATGCTGTGGATGCTGGACGCGTGGGCCTGGGACTCGGGAAAGGGTTGGAACCAGAGATACGGAGTCAGGAGTCTACAATATATGGGAAGGAACTATAACTAAAGGAATGAATGAGTTGTCCTCAGAGAGGATGGGCTGAGTCCAGAAAAGGGACAAGAACAGAAACTTATGCATGTCTACATTTAGACAGGACAGGAACTAATGAAGAAGAAAAAATCTCAGTCAGACGGGGGAGAAGAACCAGAACAGAGGAGGGTCAGGAATCCAAGGGAGGGAGACTTTTGGAGGCAGAGAGGTGTCAACAGGACCCAGGGCGAGCAAGGAATTAACTAGGGTAAGTTTGGAGAGGAAGATGTTGAATCTTCAGTTCATTGCAACCTTTACAGAAGTTGCAGAATTCAGTGTGTGGTGCTTTAGTGATGGAGGGGTACGAAGGAAGTAAACACATCAAACACCTTCCTTGATTGCAGCACCTAGACATATTAGTCAGCCTTGGCCTTGGATTTAAATAGCCAAAGCCAGAAACCAGAAAAATCCTTCACCATAATACCATCTTCTGCCTCCTGGCTGCTCCATTTACCCAGTGGCCCAGTTTTATAATCCTATAAAGGGAAACCTAAGCCTTCGTGTTCTTCAGACATGAACTCTTTCAGTATACCACATTCCTAACCAGTAGAGGTTATACCAACAAAATAAAATAAAGAGGAAACAAATGTGGTGGATGCTGTGTATGTAATTTAGGGTTAAAAATCTTTCTGGCCTTACATAAGGCACCACACGCTATAGACACTCACACGAGAAGCACCCAGAGGCATTTTTTAATTGGTTGGAACAGCAAGAAATAAAGACTAAGATAAATTTAATATTTAACTCCAAATCTTTAGTTTTCCTCATTACGCTGACTTGCCTGCAGCCATATTGCTGTAAATTAAACAGCATACGCTGGTGTTTTGCCAAAATGCACAGCCTGAGAAATGCTAACCGTTCTCTCCTTGTTCGTATGCCCGATCAAGTTAAAAAAAAAAAAAAAAGTAATCTATTTGCCATACAGAGAGGTCATTAGAAAGGATGGGTAAAAAAACAAAAAAAAAAAACCCAAAAAACTGTCAACTTATTTTGGAAGATGGAGATAGAAAACTAGTCTATCTTTGGCATTAAGGTGGTCTTTGTAGAAAGTAGCTAATAGAGTTAAAAATAGAAACTGCTTCTTTTGATAGGACCCCAGAAAAGTTACACTAGGGTATGCATAAAAACTGGTTTATGGGTCTCCCAATCAAAATGTCAGAACATTACCAAATTATCACCGTCCAGAGGAATGAAGAAAATGCCTTCTGACCAGTGGATGCCGATGAAGCTACAATAACACCTTTGTGTGGAAGGCTATGGAAGAGGTAGCAGGGGCCAGGCTGCACAGAACTGCAGTCAAGAGTGCCGGGCCACAGGGAACTCTCCTTCCAGGAAGCAATGGGTGTGGGTCTGGTTTTGGGTGGAAATGTGCTTTGGCGCTCTCTCCACCTTTGCTCCATATCAATGACCAAGGATGGACAGTTAGGTGTCATTTGTCTCCTTCCCATGCTAGTGACAGAAATCAGAGTTCTGTTCAGTAAATACTTACTGAACAATACAAACTGCGTATTACCAAAGACTAGAGGACCGCAGCATGTTATCTTTCCTTTTGCTTTTCCACGTCTATCCGAATAGGGGCGCCAGAGACAAACATATCCCATTACCTGCCAGCCTCACCCTACGTGACTTGGAGTTATTGGTAAGCATGTCCTTAGCCAGGTTGTCTCAATCTTGGCTGCGCATTTGAATCACCTGGCATTAATTAGTTCCACAGAATTAATTCTCCCATCCTGGCTTCACATTAGATTTACCTGAGCCTCAGCCCAACTCAAGCTAATCCGAGTTAAAGTGGTTTAGAGGTTCCTCAGGTGTTTCTAATATACAGGCGGGGTTAAGAACCCCCACCTTTAAACAATGTTTCCAAAGTGTGGTTACTGACCCCATATTAAGCGTCACCCATGGTGCTTACCCAACATGTTGGTACCCAGCCCCACACCAACCCTACTGAAGCGGAAATAGAATTTCACCTTTCTAAAAACAACAACAAAAAGATGGAGGTTTTCTTGCTGCTAAAGTGCAAATATCATGACATAATCTCCAAGCTGTAGTAGGTGAAAAGAGCTGGATGCAGAATATCTTGTATAGCATTTGCTGTTTTTAAATAATTAAAAAGGAATGTCTGTGTGCATATGCTTATATGTATGTGGGAAATCTCTGGAAGGATACAGGTAGAGAGGTGTCTCTGTGCAATGGAAATGGTTGTTTGGGCTCGGGGAGGACCTTTTCAAATTTGTACCATGCAAATTTATTAAAAACAAGTAACCAAAAATGCAAACACTATAAGGAGCAAATTCACATGAAATATTATTAGTCACTTATACCTAGAGTGAATGATTTTATCAGATTTTTTTTTCTGAACAGGTATTGATCTGAGGAAGGAAAAGGGAAATCAAAAAAGGTATGGGGAAGAGGAATAAGAAAGCATTTCCAGTTCCTCATAGTCAACCTTTCCCAGCTTATATTTTTGCCCATGGCCAGAGCCTTGACCTTGATTTATATAAAAGGAAACAAGTGTGGATGTATCACCCCTTTTCCAGACACTGTTGCTTAGAAAATAAATAAGGGCTTCCTGACTTCACCAGGCTTTATGAAATATAGAGTGCGGCAGGGCGGATCTTAGCGCGTCACAAGGACAATCAGGATTCTATGAAATGCTGCCTCCAATTCCCCCTGCAAGCACCAGGTGGAAGCAGCAAACCAATTTCTGGCATAGTCCAGGAAATGCTGAACTAGGATGGCTCTACTTTAATTAGTGTACTGGTTATAGAATCGTGGAAATTTAGACATGAAAGAACATTTCTTAAAAGTTCTGCTGACAACCACAGATGTTTAAATAGAGGAAAAAGAAGAACAAATATATTAAGAACACTTCATATTTAATATAATCTATTCAACCTTATTGAAGGGAAGGAAGGGAAGTTGCAACATTTCCTGACACCTCTGGTTGTGACAGGCATTTTACTGAGGGCCTTGCATGGGCCATCTCATTTGATCCTCAGTACACCCTTGTGAGTAGGTGCCTCCAATTTACAGACGGGAAACTCATGATGGTATAAATTAAGTAACTCGCCCCAAAGTCTCAGAAAAGTAAGTGATAGAAGCAGGATATGAACCCTATTGGACCACATAAGTGCACGATCTTTCCGTTCTATCAGGCTGTCCCTTGAGATTGATAATATTGGGCACCAGCCAATCTGGGTTTTGCAGTTTGGCTTGGAGTAGGACCATTGCACAGTTCTCAGAGTGGGAGGGTGGGGGGGTGGGGTGAGGAAGGGGATTTACTAGCCAGAATAACAGGATTCAATGGTTATTGTTCAAGTACCCTCTGTTTTATATCCCGTTACTAGTGCTATGCATAAGAAATAAGAGATCAATGGTGCTTTCTAAATTCGAATCATCTGGGATAATCAGGAAGTGTTTCTTAGAATCAGAGGTGTACTGACCTAGAAAGGGAATTGTGTTCCATCTGAACAGGGGACAGAATGCTTTTTCTCCTAGGACAATATGAACTTGAAGTAAATGAGAAATTTTATGTCATGTCAAGTGGAGGTGGGAGTATTTCTTAGGGGGAGGTTCCTTCATACTTGCTGCCTTTGTAACTAAGTGATTCACTTAAGTCTCTAGTTCTTAATACCTCTTCACTCTGCATTGGGTAAGATGAAGAAAGCATTTCCGCACGCCTTCTGCACCTCTTCTTCCCGCAAATACCTCAGTTTTGATTGGTTAAACCATTATTTTTTAAGTTGTTAAGGCTGATAATTTCTATCCTATCCTAAAACTGTAAATAAGAGCAGTTATGATGTAATCGTATGAATAGCAGTTAACATAGAACTGAGCAGTTCAGTCGCTTTGTAGGGAAAGGGCTGCCATCCTCCATGACTAACCCTATGTCCTTGTGAGGAGAAAGCTCCAATCATCAAGGTCAAATGGATTCTCTTCTCTAACATGCTTATGATCAGGCCATGTTTTGGTTTCACTGCAAGTGTTCCATGACTTTCCTGTTACAAATTTGTTCTCTTACAAGTACTATTTGCCTTTATTTATTTTGATTGTTAGAAGAAAATATGCCTCATTTATTATATAACTAAGATAATTTGAATTCCCGACCATATTATCTATTGGACATGCTATTTATTGTTGCAGGATTCTCCCTGTTGGTTAGGTACCAGATTTCTTTCTTAACGGTATCTGTTTTTATGTTTTGCTGAATACATCCTTAATAACTCTTTAGGAAAAAAGAGTGCATGGGGAGTGTATTTTCCAAGAGTTTGCATGTCTTGGAATGTCTTCTTGTTGGTCTCTTTTGATTGAAGTCTCATGAGGAAACTATCATTTGAATTTTCCTCTTAACAATTCTTAGTACTTCCTTAATTTTATTTAATAATAAATCACTGGAATTCATGTTAATTGTGTCATATAATTTCTATTGAACTTATTCCAATGCTCTCTCATTATTTTTAACAAAAGGGATTATATGAGTAAATTTCAGTTTAAATGGATCTTTATGGCTGCTTCCAGGGAAAAGAAACCTTCTCCTTTCTATCTTTCTTCTTTGTAACTAGCCTTTTCTCCCCTGCACATTTTATTTTGTTAGTGAAGCCTTCTGCAGAGGTTTTAAAAGCAGCATTCCTGTCTTCATCTTGTGAGCCCCATCTTCACAATTCTCTTGGAAGCAAAATATTTTATGAGATTCTATGTGGGCCCAGAATGGTAAAACCCCTGGTGGTCGAACAATATTTAGAACATAAAGGCTTACAGAAGACTGTCAGCTTAAAACCCCTCTGCATAAAGAAAGAGCCCATAACATTCCAAGAAAATACCTACAGCCTTCAGAAAACTCGCTTTTCTATGAAAAAGAAAATGGTTAAGGATTTTTATTTTTGTCCCAGTCCATTGCTGTTTATAGCACAGAAATCTGTGATCCTCCTGCCAATAGAACTAAAGTTGTTTTTAAATGATTACAGTAGAAATTAAAAAAAAAATGCTCAGATCAAAATATTTGCTGTATTTTCCTTTCTAATGGTCTGAATAATACCCAAGTGCATATATTTTTGTTTCTTGGGCCTGATGGATGAGGGAGCCCATCTTCTTTTGTTTGTCCCTCATAGAAATGGAGAGGCAGTATAGTGTAGTGGATAGGATGTGGCTCCCTGGGCCTGACAGCTGGGTTCAAATCCTGCTTCAGCCACTTCCTAGCTGAGTGGCATTGTGCCGTAATTGCTTTGACTCCCTACCCTGCAGATGCCCCCTCTATCTCAGGTGCCTCTCTGTGAAGCGTATCTACTAACAGCACCTGTGTGAACAGTGCTGCCTGC
Organism: Myrmecophaga tridactyla; assembly: GCA_004026745.1. NCBI lineage: Eukaryota > Metazoa > Chordata > Mammalia > Pilosa > Myrmecophagidae > Myrmecophaga > Myrmecophaga tridactyla. Next base: position 30,394 of record PVIY010007388.1, on the reverse strand, counting down.
CAGACAAGCCTGCCCTAAGTGGCTGTGAGCATCATTATTGTGCAATCATGAATTAGGCTTTCATATCCAGGCCTCAACGATGTGGTTACCTGAGGACGAGGGACTATCAGGGACTAGGTGCTGCAGAGGAGAGGGCCCTTTCTCAAGGCTTTGTGGGGACTGGGGAATGGATCTGAAATTAAAGCAAATGCTATTGTTCTGCTCTAAGAAATGTATAGAAAAGGGGAATTGATTAAAATGTAAATCCACCCCATGTATGTGATGGGGCAAAGAGAGAAGTTGGCAAACAAAGAGAAAGGGGACATGTTTTCTTGAAATGGCAGTACAAGGATAAAAGGAAAAATAACCATGAACTCACATTCTAGAAAGGGAGACTTGACTGTATCCTGGCACACTAAATATCCCACCAACATTTTAAATGCACCAATCTAGCAGAGACTTGGAATAAAGTATTTAAAACTGCACAACAGCCTTATCTTCAAAATGAGGCATCAGGAAGAGCTCTGTGAGTTTCCAAATCTTGAATTAGGATTTAGAAAAGTGCATGTTTGAATGGGGAGGATGTCAAAAGTGAGGATTTGATCGGGTCCTTTGAACTCAACTAGTTCGTATCAGTCCTTTGCGTCAGGCCTCAGTTTACTAGATTGTAAAATAAAGGGTTGTGTTGCATGAGATCCACATGCTTTTCCAACTGTAAACATCTGAGGCTGAAGAAGGATGAGGTCATCTCCTCAGCATTTTAATGTGTGCAGGGCACACAACGATGGACATTCAGGGCGGGAAGCACAGTGAGGCTGGTCCACGGAAAGCTGTGTTCCTCTGATTCCAGGTTTTAAAGGCTAATGGGGAAAAATCAGTTTCAAATGAGGGTCAAATTGTAACAAAAATAAATGCATGAAAGCCACCGAGATGGTCAAATCTTCCGCCAAGGCAAACCGAAGCCGACTTTGCAATAGGAATCAGTGAATCATTAAGAAAGAGAGCATCAGATTTCAAGGAGGAAAGCTCACTTTGTACTGTTCCTTGTGAGGTGATAGATTAAAGCTCTTAGCACATGGCCGTCTGCACTTTCTGAAGAACCTAGACTTAAAACCTGATATTACATAATGTGTAAACAATTACTTTGGGGATTATTTTAATTCAGTTGAACATGAGTTTTTTACATCATTAAAGAGGCTAACTATTTATAGACTGCATATGGTAGGCAGGTTTTAAGAAATTCCTTTGAAAACAAATACTTAAACGGGTTCTTATGTTCACTGAGCTCTCTTTTTGAGCTAAAATAGACAAGGCTCAGCTATGCTTTGGCCTAGAGTCATAAAAGTTAGAGGTAATGGTGGGGGTGGGGAATCGGGAGTTATTGTTTAATGAGCACAGAGTTTCTGTTTGAGGTGATGGAAGTTTTGGTAATGATGGTGGTGAATTCCACTCACACAACACTGTGAGTGGAATTAATGCCACTGAATCACATGTTTGAAAGTGGTTAAAATGGAAAATTTTATGCTGCATACTTTTACTATAATAAAAATTAAAAAAAAAAGAAAGAATAAGCATACTTCTATGTCTTTTGATCCCAGAGAAATTAGCAGGTAATATATGGGTACAACATGCTAAAACAATCTACTAAAAAACCCCACTGAAATCTTGCTCTCTGGAAATTGCGGGGATTACAGACGATTTAGCATGAAGCATCCTAAAGATTAGATTACATGACTTTCAGATGTGTGGGCTACTAAACCTGTTAAGCAGATTATAATGCCAGTGGGTAATGAGGTGAGATTTGGACATCTTTCTTTCAGTATTTTCAAAAACTTACCTTATTTTTTTTTCAATAAAGTCTTTGTAAACAACCACAAAAAAAATTTAGAAATAATGGTCAATCTTGGTTGAGGTTCTGGCTACAATTGGCATGCCACCCATGCAGCTGTGCCCACCAGAAGTCCTACATTTGAGACTCTAATAGCTCAGCACTGATTATACAGCCTGAATACAACAGTGGAACAAAAAATTAGGAGATGAAAAACTACTTTTCTTGAAGGTAAATATGTCTTTCCAGGTATTGGAAGATTGGAAATCGTCTCAAGACATAAAATCAACAAAACTTGGCCTGAGTACAGGAGCTGGTACAGAACAGGGCCTTCAGAACGCGTGGGACTTGATTTGTTCCTTGAAGTAAAGCACTACAAACTCTGGTTTATCGACAGTTTAACCAAGGAGAAAACTAACCTAATCTCTTCACCCTCAACCTTTACGTTGAATAGAAAGAGACGGCTACAGCTGTGTAGTGTCAGGGACAGACACATCAGAACACAATAAGACCCACCTTGGCTAAAGCCCAATCTTAAAACAATGTCAGTTTTGCATGACATTCCTGGCAGTGCCCCTGAAGGGCTGCAGAAACCTAGGGTGCTTGTGAATTTTTAGAGATTAAATTGCACACATGGTCATTTTCCTAGATGTATTGCATGGCTTTCTGACCTCTGGAAATCATATGGTTAGACTAGAATATTATTTTTATTTTTGTATGCTATATGTCGGGGTCACATTTCAGTATTTTCCATGTAAGTATCCCGTTATTGCAGCACTATTTGTTAAATTTTTGTTTGTTTTCTTGTTTTTTTTTTTTTTTTTGGCTTGTTTGTTTTTTTTGGAATCGAACCCGGGTTTCCCATAGGCTAGAATATTTATTTACTTAGAGCACTCCTTTTCTAACCATTCTGGATAAATTTAAGGCTCAGAGTGAGCCCAAGGTGTTTAAAATAATCTCTAAGTATATAAAAGATTTTCCTGAAATGAACCTGACTTTTGACATGCCCTCTCTATACTCAGACCTTAAAAAATAAGAGGGTGATAGGTAATGGGTAGGTAGATAGAGATAGAGATAGAGATAGAGATAGAGATAGAGATAGAGATAGAGATAGAGATAGAGATAGAGATAGAGAAAGAGATAGAGATAGAGATAGATAGATAGATGTCTGGCTGAGCATATTGTTAAGACATAGTATAAGAAAGAGGTAGACTCAAGAAAACACAGTATTCTTATTCCTTAAGTCATCCGTATTCTGTATTTCTAGACTTCTTACACAAATAACTCAATTCCTAGCAGCAGCTTGTCCTCGTAGAGGCAAGCCCAGATAAATGCAGTAACTGCCGACCCTGTGGGATGATTTGAGGGGTGCAGGAATTAAACGAGATTCCAAGTGCCTTGTCTATCCCCGCCACACAGAAGGCATTCAGCCAGTATTGATCTCCTGCAAGTCCAGCATTCGAATCAGTCTTTGGAATTTTTTTTTTAAGTCCTCTTTAAAACATATTCAGTTCATTCTGTCATTCACATACAGAGTCTCTCCACAAATACTGGCTTACCGTGTGCTACTTCCTGGGCATGGGGGACACAGGAGTGACCATTAAGTCCCCTGACCCCACAGAATGACGAGTCTAGTGGCTGGTAGGGTTAGTGACATAGCAGAGACTTTCCTTTGATAGGAGGGGCCGGGTCTGGAATCTGTATGAGAGAGTAAAAAAGGGTACAAAGATAAATAAAAGGGATTTGGGGGATGCTCGATTTATCTCCATTGCAGACCATAGCCGGCCTCAGAACCACTCCTGAACCTGTGCCCAGAGGCCTAGGTGGGAAGTGCATCCCATCATTAGCTGTGGCTGAAATCCAAGTGTGGTGATGCCGTAGGAATTGCTGCCTTAAAACAAGGAGAAAGAACAAAACAATAACCATAACAAAACAGAAGCCTTGAAGCAAACGGAAAGCAAAAGGTCATTATTTGTGCATTTTTCTACAAAGCCGATTTGTTCTTTAGTAGAAGATAGAGTCTGCATTTGATTTCTACAAGATATGCAGTAATGGGTTATGTACTCCAGGGAGAAACTATTCTTAAGGGAGCAAGAATGTGATGGATTCACTTCCTCGGTGAGGTTTATAATATGTGGCAGCTTTAGTGCAGGCAGGTATTTGGTCTATAAACTTGGAGAGCACGGCATTAGCGGGAGCTGGCGTCTAAATGAAGAAGAATGCTGCTCTCCTGCTCACTCTGGCTATTAGTCCTTCTGGGGATAAACAGAAAGATGAAGTGTTTTCCCGACGCTGTGTTTGCCTGCCACGGTGCTGTGCACAGGCTCGTTCCCGGCACATTTATGCAGCCCTTCAGACCTGCTATTTTTGTTTGTAGGAGCTGTTCCGAGGGGGCCCAGGTCTCACTCTGTGCTGAGTGGAGTCAGGGTTATTTCCCCTCCCGGTTCAAATGCTCCCTCTCAATTAGATGCTCTTCCATTAGCTGCTTCACAATTAGATGCCGGATCTTTTATTCTATGAACATCCAGTTGCTTGGTCTCCAGAGGCCGTCTCATGTCCTCACTGCTCACAGCCTGCTGTTCTGCTTGTTGCCATTTAAATGGTGTTAAAGAGAGGCAGACCTGGCAGCCAGCTGGCCTCCCGGGCCCCAGAACCTGCGGGCCGCTGGAGACTGTGGGCAGGCCCTCAGCCGGGCAGGCGCGGGGACTCAGCTGGGACACGCGTTGCATCTCCAAGGCAAGTGACTTCGTTCCAAAGGTCGTAATCATGTTACCCAACCTCAGAGCCTGGCTGATAAATTAAAATGCCCATTTATTTATTTACAATTAGAAATATACTTGCCAAGCAATATATCTGCATCAGCCGCTCAGTTCGTTCTCTTCACACAATTAAAGTCTATTTGGGAAACCAAATTATAGATCATGAGGCTTCTTGTTGCAGGAAAACGAGTGTAAATTGAGATGAACTGTCTGGAAGGCAATGTTTTATTATGTGGAAACTTTACGTTGAGCAGGCATAATGAGTTCTTCATTCGTGCCTCCCATCACCCTGAAAAGTTGGCCGGCCCTCCTGACTTTTCTGATTACGCTTAGGGCATACATTGTCCTATGACCTAAGTTACAAAACCGGCTCAGTTCAGAAGTTAAGAGTCTTCAGTACAAGCTATTAGCCAAACTTTGGCCTTCACTCATAGGCAAGACTTTGCCTCCCTTCTCCCAGCTGAGTTGCTGATGTCTTTTGGATAATGGTTTGGTCATCTTCTCTCCTACTTCCTTTCTTCTTTCTCTCCTTGCTAATTGCATCTTTTGGCTTCTCCAAATATGAACTGTGATGAATGAAGGGCAGCATGGCCATCCCTCCCAGTAATGGGGCCTTACAGCACAGCTTAGCCCAAGACACGCTTCATAAATCTACTTCCCCCTCCATACCTGGAGCTCATTTTGAGTCTTTGACCTAATGATCCAAGGTAGGAGAACCAGCTTTCATTCCTATCCTTTGAATATTTTGTTCAGGCATCTAACTTCGGTGTGGAGCAGTACTATTTCTTGGTGCCAAGGTCAAAATTTAATTTTAGCATCCTGTTACAAATGCATCAAAAATCTTTAAAATGTTCATAATAATACTAGAATTTATTCAGCACTTACTATCCAAGGTTAGTCTCTCAACAATCCTGTGAGTTATATACGATCATCACCTCCATTTTGGAGATTACAAAAATCGAGGCAAAGTAATGCTAAAGCGTTTGCTCCAAGTTGCACCCCTAGAAACGGAGAAATCTAGGATTCCATCCAAGTGGTCTGACTCCAGAGCTGACACTCAAGCATTGTACTTACTGACTGATGCTTTTGAACCTAACAATTCCAGTTCTAGAAATTCAGTCTGAGGAAATAGACAGACAAATGCACAAACTAATGTACATGAATCTCAATTGCAATTTCCATGATAACTTTCAGAAGTCAGGTACAACTCATATATCTCATAGCAGGAGATTGAATAAATAACTGTGGCATATTAATATGCTAGAATCTGAAGCCTTTAAATATGTAGTTTAGAGCAATATTCACATATAAAAAAATACGTAACTACACTAACAGGGAAATGCAAATGATAGTAGGAACCAGAAACCATTGGTTACTCTTCAGACTGGCAAAAATACAAAGGAACCATAACATTCAGCACTGGCGAGGACACGGGGGACATGGACCATCCTACACTATGGATGGGAATGTGAAGCATTACAACCTCTTTGCAAAGAAATTTGATGAAAACTTAGAAATGTAGCAGCTTTTTGAACAACAATTTCTTTAATGAGAGTCGATGTTATGGAAAGCAAAGTATATATATAAGGCAAAATTTTGGAAATAATTAAATGTCCATTAATAGGGCAATGGTTGACTAATTATGGTACATTCATGCTATATCATGGTAATGCAGCTTTTAAAATAATGAATTAAATCTTGATTTATTGACCTGGAGGAAAATTTACAATATAGTGTGTGAAAAAATTATATGTCACGTTAATGTGTAAATAAGATCCATTTTCTAAAAAGCAAACAAGAACTGCTGTGTATGTACATAAAGTTTGTTTGTTTATATGGTATCCTCTCAGGTGGGTAGCATAAGATGTGCATGTGTGAAGGTCATTAGCTTTAACTTTATACATCTTTGGATTGTTTCATTGGTTATAGTAAGCATACAATATTTAGAAATTAAATTTTTTTTGTTAAAGAAAAAGGAATATTAAATGACATGAAAAATATTTATAGTCAATTTTCAAATCAAAAGGAAACAAAACACCTTCATACATGAATCTCATTTACAAAAGCAATCCAAATGACATATGTTTGTGTGTATGTGTGTTTATATATGTGGATGTAGAGAAAAAAAAAACTAGAAGGATTATAAAGTTCAAAATGTTAGCAGTGATTATTCCTGAGTGATGGGATGTTTGTCTTCTTTGACCGGTCTTTCTCTCCTGAGTTTTGAACAATTAACATATATTAATTTTATAAAGAAAAATTGTTAGAGATAAAATTTCTAAAATTTGTGGAGCCAAAATGAAGAATTAATTTATAAGAAAAGGGGTGGGCCACAGTGGCTCAGTGGCAGAGTACTTGCCTGCCATGCCAGAGACCCAGGTTCAGTTCCTGGAGTCTGCCCATGTGAAAAAAAAAAAGGATAATTTATAAGAAAAGGTAAAGAGTTAGAATTTAATTCAAAGTGATGTTTGGTTCTTTTTAAGTTGATGTTTGGTGAAATGGAATCAAAGCAAAAATCGAATGACGTTAAGGACAGTACTTTTGAGCAGTTCAAATGCCTGGAACTCTTTCTCCATTAGAGGGCAACAGCTCCTGTTTTGTTAGCCAACAATCTTGTCACAATATATGACCTAGGAAGATTAGAGGAAGAGATGCAATTTTGAGATTTCTTTTGTTTCATGGAGGTTATATTTTATATCTGAAAGTCTCTGGTTTCTTCCAAAGAATGTTAATATATAAAGGAGGAAGTAAAAGAGTTTAGAATAAGAGCTCAGCAAGAAAAGAGGACGGATCTAGGAAGCCTTGTAAGGTACAAGACTCACACCGAAGGCAAAGTTGGGCACAGTTCCATTGAGTTTAGAATCCTGATGCAGGATGCAGCATGTACTAGTGTGCATGTCCCATATTTAAGCCATCAAACGTACCCATTGAGAATATCAGCGACTAAAGTACATGTCGTTTTAAGATCCAGACTTACCTCTTCCAGCTAGAGGCAGATTGTGTTTGTGCCATTAGTTACTTGCCATTTGCAGAATTCTGAGATATATGGGAGAGAAATAGTGCACAATAACATCACATTTCCATGGTATTTAGAAGGAAAAAGATGCATTCTGGAAAAAATAAATCCTTACATTTCTGCCACATGGAGATAACATCAATCCGAAGCTTCAGTTATAGAGGAATTTGGATCTGGTATCTCTTCAGGATGAAGATAGTACCTGGAGAGAAGGAAGTTGGGTAATTACCATATAATAAGAGAAAGACACTTAATAGTAGTTAAAATGGTGGTTGACTCATAGAGCCCTTGTGATGGTTTGAAGTTGAGTGCACCCCAGAAAAGATCTTCTTCTTTTAATCCATTCCTGAGGGTGTAGACCTATTGCAGATGGGGCCTTTGATCAGATTATTTCAATTGAGATGTGACCCACCTCATTCAGGGTGGGCCTTAACTCTCTTACTGGAGTCCTTTGTAAGAGGATAAAAGACAGAAAAAGCCCCAGAGAAGTTTAGAGAGAAGTCACCTAGAAGTTAGGAGAAGATGGAAGCTAAAAGAGAAACACACAGACGCTCAGAGAGGAAGCCACTGAAGCCGGAACCTGGAGGTTATGAAACCTGGGATAGAAGGACCAGCAGATATTGCCATGTGCCTTGCTATCTGATAGAGGAACTGAAGCTCGGCAGTAGCTGGTCTTTGGGGAGAAGGTATCATCCTGTTGATGCCTTAATTTGGACATTTTCATGGTCTTAGAACTGTAAACTTGTAAGCTAATAAATCCCCATTGTTAAAAGCCAGTCCATTTCTGGTATATTGGATTTCGTCAACTTTAGCAAACCGAAACAGTCCCTCATTGATCAGACTGCATTGTAAAACTGAAGCTGTGGAAACCAAAGACCAGAATTCTTTCTTTTTCAGAGGCTCTCATTCAGAAAGAGGACTGTACTGGGAAACGGGAACAGATAGCAATTTATTTTTTACTGGCCTCAATATCAATTGTACGGTTTTGAACGCCATTATTTTGGGGAATGTCAGGGGTCCCTGACTGGTCCAGCATCACCAGGGGGTATAGACTGGAGGGCAGGGGCCATAGCATGGTTTATTGTGGAAGTTTAGTGTCAGTATTTCCTGGAAGGCTGAGTTAATGGTGAGATGGAATGCCTTTTCCTTTTATGTCTCTTTTTGTCTGATATTTTTAGTTGTTAACTCAAGGTTGAAATAGACCAAAATAAAAACCTGAAAATAAAAGCTGCAAGTAAAAACTCTATTTGGCCTATGCCAAATAGGATTTTTTTTTAAAAGCCAAACTTCTGGCTTTTCAACATCAAGATATTTTTAATTAGGCACTTCTGGAGAAATTTATGACACATAATCAAGAAATAATTATAAACCTAGAGGCTGATTTTTAGGGAACGCTTCTTTGTTCATATTTTTTCTTCCTTCCTATTTTAGAGGATTAGATATAAATACTCCATTACAGAATCACCCACCCCCTAATCTCACTTACCCTCACCTACTCTCACCTACTCTCACCTAATTAACCTACCCTCACCTAGTCCACTCATTTTTATTATCTGGCCTCTTTTTGTCCACTGGAGCCTTTTCCTCTGGCCACTATCACATTCCTTCTACTCCATTAAGACCAACCATCCACCCAAACAAGAGAGCCTTACCTCAACCTCAACTTCTTTCATATCTTATCTCTAATTCCTCAGTTCACTAGAAAATAATCACACTTTCTTCCTCCTTTGTTTCATCTCGTCTCTCTCCTCTGTCATTTCCAAGCCAGCTTTCACATTCACCTCTCTTATTTGCTTGTGGAGCAGGGACTGCTCAGGCATCTTACGGTCCCAACAGCTTCTCACAGTTCTTGCATAGAGCCAAAACTCAACACAAAGGGAGTAATGAAAGAAAGAAGCCTGCAGAACATTACTAGGTCTGGGGCTATACAGTTATACAGCAGAGCCAGTCTTGAGTTGATTTCAGCATTGAGCCAATATTTGTTCCTGATTCCTACAAAACCCAGAATATTTACCCCTGCAACTAACCGTGCACCCTGAGATATTCAGGCTCAACTCTGAGGAGCAAAACCATGAAGACACCCATTTTGTCCACATGGGAACAACATAATCACTTTCTGAAAACCTATAGCCTTACCCATGTTCCCTGGGTTTAGTGAGGTTTCTCCCCCACCTCCTCATACACCAACCCTCACCCTCTCACCCTGGTACATTTCTATCCAGAACTACAAATCCAGCTTCTCCCTGCCTGAGGTCCAACCTCCAGAAACTTCACTTTTCCTTCACCACCTTCTCCTGGGCTACAGATCCCTAGACCATTCCTAGAAGACCTTAATCTTAAAGGGGTTACAAAATACTTTAATGGTGTGAGGGTTAATCTTAAATTGCTTACTCCTATGCTTTGGAGTAAGTTTAAATCACTCACTGTGTTTTTGAATAATGAAGAGGCTCCCTCCATAGAAACAGCGCCATCATGCTCTCCGGTGGGCAATGCCTTTTTTGTAGGTTCCCAGAAGTATATGATGTAATGGGCCCAAGGGGTTGTGGGGACCACATAAATGCTTGCTGAGGGTTGGAGCTGGTTAAAGACAAATGAGTGACTACTCCCAAACCCACACCTAGCACCAGCATCTCTAGGATCCCCAGTAACATTGACTTTCCATTAAGGAGTTGCTTGCTGCCACATTCCTACTTTTAAGGCAGGCAGCCATAGCCGTGATGAGTGTGACATTCCTTTCCACTGTTTTATTTATTTTGCATGGGCAGGCACCGGGAATCGAACCCGGGTTTCCAGCATGGCAGGTGAGAGCTCTGCCTGCTGAGCCACCATGGCCCGCTCTTTTCCACTGTTTATAACAACGCCTCTTGAGTTAGTTTGCGAAAAGATCTCAACTGAGATTTTTCTTTTTATCTTCTAAAGTGTTTATTACTAGCAGATTCAACTTGTAGATTCTCTGAAGAAAAATCTTTCCTAGGAAAGGTAATAGGTTAAAGAAAATGTAGCTAAAATTGGTTGCGTCTTAGGCTCTGCAATAGTGATTTCAGCAATGGCAATAGTCGGAGGCAGTAACGTAACAACTGGCTCAGAAATGAGCTGCTCCCTGTGATCTGGAGGAGCTCTCCTTGAATGCTAGTTCATAATTACCACCTGGTTCTAATGGGGGCACTTGAAGCTTGAATGTCTCCCAGTTCCATTCCTCAGGTGAACCTTCTGGTTAACTAGGTCCAATTTGACGTAGCTCACTGAACTCTCACCTTACAATATTTGCTGATGACTATTTAATGACACCCACCAGCCTTCCGAAATCTCAATGATTAAGAATTATAATACTTTGTTTTATTGATCTACCTCGGTTCCCTTTCATCTAAGGAAATCAAAGTGTTTCTTGTTAATTTTCAATATACCTACAGGGATGTGGTAGTGGGTGCTGGAAAAACCAAATAGAGTTACAGTAATGGTAATTGACTTCCCCAAAGTCATTCTAATTCATAAACAATTGGGATAGGAATTTGGAAATTTGGGCAGTTTCGTTTAGGTAAGATTAACTTTGGCCATAAAACCTACTAAATTAAACCATGTTATCTACCATCCTAAGGTCTCAGCCTGTGCCTGTTTCTGTGAGTGGGAAGAGCTGTGGTTGTGTGAATGTGCCTGAATTTAGGCAACACTCCACTCCCACAATCAGCATTTCCTCATCTGTGAAGTGCAGAGGAGCACGTGAGAGCTGGGGCAAAATTTGCCACAAGCTTCTAACTGAGATTCTTATTTTTTTTTTTTACCAAAAAACAGTTTCCACCAAGATTTACAGAACCATCTGTGGCTAAGACATTGGGAATTTAGAATGTTATAATTTCTACTTTTCCTCAGAAAGTCTTTGCTGCAAGTGCAGCTGCAGGCTTTGTTGAAATGCAATAAAGGGGAAGGAAGGAGAAGGACAGCACTGATCTAGGGGCTAATGAAAGTTATTGCATTGATTACCTTGCCGATTTCCATGTAATGAGTGATGAATTATTATTCTTCAATCAATAAAATCGGTGAGAGTCTACAAAGCCGATTGTTTCTGGAGTTGGGAAATAGGGCCTGGTGATAAGGAGAAGGAAGAAGAGGGGCAATTATGCAGATACATGCCTCCCCTGGTGAAGCAGGTGAGACCTGCACCTGATAATGAGATGAATACTAGGAGATGAGGAAACGGATGGAAGTCAACATCTTCTCTAAAAAGAGACATCTAGGAGAAAGCAAACCAAAGGCCACTGCCAATACCGGTTTCTAACTCTTGGTACTTTGATACTCAGTATAACTGGGCCTATATATAAAACATGATACCATTCTGACCTTCTGGTAGTCTGATGATTATGTATTTGAGGCAGAAAAGACATACAAAATATGTATTTTGGGGAGACTTGAGGCTGTTTCAGAGGCTTTGGAGGGTCTCCAGAATTCTTCAGCAGAATTGAGGTTGTCCTGTAATTACCTCTCTACAATCACCATGCCATGCTGCCTCTGAATTGTGACTGTGCAGTTTTCACTGCTCTCTCCATCTAGTCCCATCATTCAGCTTTGTTCCGTGGGGCTTTTTTATAGACAATTTCCATTTTAATCAGAAGTGAATGCCTCTAAAGAAGTGATTGCCTTTAAAGCGGACCATCTGTGGGTTTACCAGGAATTTTATCAACTTTGATCTCTATCCAATTTAACTTTCTGCCAGAGCTTCCGGTAAAGTTCTTTCAAGCCTGCAGAGAGCAGAGCTCTGAGCTGAGTGTAGGCAATTCCTCTGCACTTTCCTGTGCCAGAGTAAATGCTCCACCCAAAACGATGCTGTTTCTCTTTATGAATCTCCCTGTAGGAGGGGGTGGGTGGCAGCCATTTGGGGAGGTAAGAAATGGATATGTGTGACTGAGGCTGCAATAGTGGGTGGTGGTTCAGAGCTAGGAAGCTTTCTCTAGAAGAGGCTAGAGCAAGTTCTCAACATGTCCCCAGTGTGAGACTCCTTTGGGCTAGCAAATTACTCTTAAATGGACACTGCCTTTCTGATGTTACCGTCTCAAAGCCTTGGCCCCAGGTTGGGCTGAATGTGATGGGCAAAGCAGTCAGGTGACCCTGGATATGGGTCCAGGCTCTACCCAGCTCTGCAGCAGGACCAGGAGACTTAGAGTAAGTATCGACGGTGGCATCAGCAACCATGGCCAATGGGTTGGGCACCAGCCAGAGCCCTCCAGTGCCAGACTGTGCGGGCTGCAGCACAGACTTTGCTTTCATAGTGTCCAGATTACCTCTGTGGCTTTTGAAGTGGTGCAACTTAGGACATTGTGAATTCCTCTGTGTTTTATAATGCTCCCTGCTCTCTGACCAGGGATGCTCACTGCTCCTAACATTCAGCTCAATCTTCTTCTATGGCTGGATAGGAAATCTTGGATAACCAAGCTTCCCCGAGTCCCCAGTCTCTTTCTTTTTCTCTTTCCTTCCTTCCCTCCCTCCCTTATACCCCTCCCTCCCTCTTTCCATCCTTCTTTCCTTCCTTCCTTCCTCTCTTTCTTTTTTCTTCAATTTATTAAGGTAACTAACATACAGTAAACTGCACAGATTTAAAATATATGGATGTGTCCCTTTATAATTCCTCCTTCTTTTTTTATCCCCATCCCCAGACAAACTGACCTACTTTCTGTTACTGTAGACTACTTTGCATTCTCCAGAATTTTATGTAAATGGAATCAGGCAGTATCTGCTCTTTTTTATCTGCTTTCTTTCATTCAGTGTAATTATTTTGAGATTCAGCTATCTTGTTGGGTGTATCAGTAATTCATTCTTTTTTATTGCCGAGTCGTGTTCCATTATATAGACATACCATGATCTGTTAATCATTTACTTGTCAATTGTCCATTCCTTTTTTTTTTAAAATCATAAAGTGTTAGAACTGTAGGTCACTTAATGTAAGAAAATCATTGTACAGATTAGAAAACTGAAGCTAGAACACTGCTTAAGAATTTCTTTGGAGATATTGAAAATTCAGATTCGTACCTACAGCCATTCGATTCTGATGAAAGGGTGGGCCCCTGGATTCCGAGTCTTAAACAAGTAACTTTGGTGATTTTAATCCAGACGTGTGGTCTACTATATTGGCTAATGTGGTCTATAGTGTTTGGTTAAGATACTGACTTGTCCAAGGTCACTGAAGGCTAAGAGCAAAGGCTGGATATAAATTCGCAGCTCCTCCCACTCCATCTGCCAACACGTGTGGAAGCCTGGGCCGCAGAGCTTGAACCGCTTTGTCTTCTCATGAACGAAAATGCCACCGCTCTGGGACTCTGAGCTATTCCCACTCACTTCCAGAAGAGGGCGCTGATAGCAAACCCTTCCTTTTAGGCATGGCTTCGTTTTGTCAGAAGAAACAATTTACCTTATAGAAATTCAAGTATTAAAAGGGTTTATTGAAAGAGAAACCGCTCGAGCGAGGAGATCTCAAACTGAGAAAGGTAGCGTGAGAAACTCAGTAACCATCTGGGCACAGCTACTTATAAAGACACTTAGAGAATTTCCAAGTGGGAAGTTGCAATGATTGGTTGACATTTAAGCTTTTCAATACGTAGGAGGATCTTACACAATGGGGAATGGATGCACGTAGGTTAGGTTAGCAGAATCTACTTACCCATTTCTGATAGACTGTCTCCACTGTACTGAAACTGGCTTATTACTAAGTAAGTGTTACGTAAACTGCAATTTTGCAGGTTTTCTCACGTCCCTGTGATCAATTGTTTTGTCTTTCGGAAAGCCCCAGTCATTTCTTGGGGGGGGTTAACCCCAAAGCGCCACCACCAACACGGGGGGCCATCTTACGTCAACAGTTTCCTTCCTCCCTCCCTCTCTTCCTTTCTTCTCTCCTTCCTGCCTTCCTCTTCCCCACCTTCCTTCTCTTTATGTGTGTGTGTGTGTGTTTTGTTTGTTTTTGGTTCCCAAAGACACCAATATGAAAAGCAATGATTTTTTCTTATTTTGTGAGTGGGCATTTTCTCTTGGTGACTGTCTTAAAATCATAGAGATACTCAGGGCTGAGCAGAACATGCAGAGAGAGGCAAGGGTGCTGAAAATTTAAACAGAGTTGAAGAAACTTTGACCTTTTGGAACAACAACAAAAATTCATTCAAGTAATCTCTTCACTCCCTACTTATTTATTTCCCTTGGGTGGGTTAGGGAGGAAGCCACAAAGCCTAACTTGGCGTATTTTTCCCGTTTGGTTATTTAAATTTCAGTGCCCTTTGGGTTGCCTCTTCCAAACCCTGAAATGTTGAACACAGTTGGAAAAACCTGAACCCCAACTTGAAACCTGGAGCTGAGAATGTGGCTTCTATAGCACAGAGTTAGTGAAGGAGGGATGTCAAGGTTCTGAAAGAGTAAGCAATAACAGATCAGTTGAAAGAAAAAGAGAGCCTGGGTTCAACTCAGGTAAAAGAGTAAGCAATAACAGATCAGTTGAAAGAAAAAGAGAGCCTGGGTTCAACTCAGGCTGTCAGATAAATTAAATTTGTCTCTGAAAGTTTGGGCACTTTCTTAATATTTTCATGATGAATTGGGTAATTCAAATGTGCTCGCTACCTTTGACACCTTAAGAAGAAAGCGGGCTTTTGCCTCAGTCAACAAGAGGAAATGAAACAAGGCTTTGAGAACTCAAAAGCTTTCTTGGGCAGGAATGTGAGAAGGCACACTGTGTTCCTGGGACCCCCAGATTCACTCCTTTCTCTTTGAACCCCTATCTTCCCCTCTTTTACCAGAGAAGGTCCTTCTCCTGCTCCCCCGTTAGGGCCATCTTGTGAATTAACAGAGTCTGTGCTTTAAGTAGCCTGTGCTATTTATATTTGCATTTTAACTCTAATTGTGACATGAAGGGCTCTGTCTTTGAGTCACGAGGTGAATAGCATGGGCTTGGTAAGACAGACCAGAGTTCTAATCTGGGTCCACCACTTTATCACTTGTGGGCCTTTAGGTGAGTCACTTAACCTTTCTGAGTCTGTTTCCTCAT
This sequence comes from Myrmecophaga tridactyla, assembly GCA_004026745.1. Classification (NCBI taxonomy): domain Eukaryota; kingdom Metazoa; phylum Chordata; class Mammalia; order Pilosa; family Myrmecophagidae; genus Myrmecophaga; species Myrmecophaga tridactyla. The sequence goes on along the minus strand of PVIY010007388.1, from coordinate 14,798 downwards.
CTGTAAAATGGTAATGACGATAATAATGTGCACAGCTGTGAGTGGCTGTAGGAATTAGAGATAATGTGTATAAAGTGCCTCGTCGATAAATGGTGGTTAATGGGATGTCAGACCTGCAGGTGTCAGACAAGCAGCTGATGGAACTTTTGGATTTAAAAATTTTTTTTCTTTTGACAAGAGGGCTTTTCTAGTAACAGCTGAAATTCAGTCTCCAGAATGAAGAGAGGTGGCTGCCTTCTCAATTAGGCTGGCTCTTTTTGTCATGCCCTATTACTATACAACTACCTAATTTGTCGACATATCCATTGTAATCATGCAGCTTGAGGCTTTGGAGCATTTATGAGAGTCATAAAGCTAACTGGGTGAATGGTGAATTGAGAAGGAACTCCAATGTGCTGTGAGTTCGGCTCTTTCAGTGGGATGATGTGCGTGGCTACATATGAAACACAATTATATAATACACGCATATACAATATGACAAATGGTTTTCCACAAACCTGACAAGGAAATTTATCTCATTACTTTATGGTCACACTTCTATGACAATATGATTTTATTTTGCCAAAATGTATATCTGCGTTTATACACATACACATGCTCTTTAATGGCCTATTTCTATATGCAGTCAAAAATAAATACAATAAAAATTGTCTCTTTACAATCCAGTTAGCTATTTCCTGTATATGTTATGACAGAAGCATTCACTGTGATTTCTGTGCTCGGTTAATGAGAAGCTGTGATAGACATTAACTGAAGAGGCTTCAAATAGAAAGATCCCCAGATTTTCTCACCGCCTCCCTCCAAGTTTGATATGATGTGATGTTTTTGGTCTCATTATTACAGTGTCTGGGTGGAGATGTAGCATATTGAGAAAAAAAAAGAGATGAAATGCTGGAATCTAAAAAGGAAGAAACAGCTGCAAAGAGAAATTCTGAAGAAGTGTCCTAATGCTTGGGAAAGGTTTAACGAATTCCATTCTTGGGACCATTGCCTATAATCAGTAATTAGTGACCCACCGATATGGTATTTCTTAAATACTTATGTTATAAGTAAATACTATTGAAATTGCATTATGCCAGAGGGAAAACATACTGCAATATTCAGCTCTAGACTAGATTTCAGTCTGAAAGTAGATAGCTTGCCTGAAGCCAAATGGTTCTTGGGAATCAATGGCCTAATTAGCCTCAGGAGATTGGAATCTCTAGATTTAGCAAGGTGGAACAGTTGCTGGAGCATCTGCCTATGGGTGCCCACCTTGTTGGAGTGATAATTGTTTTTGCAGGCTTCAGAGCTCAGAAAATTCAGAAAGCAGTCTTCCAGGTGTTAAACAACTATTTATCAACCTTGCAGCTGGGATCATTGCTGTACCTGTCCCGAAGCTTTGGCTGACGTCTCCTTTCAATCAGTCAGCTCAGGGTTTAATCTGATTAATCCCCTTAGAGTCCTTTTTCTGCTGTAGCTTTTCCTAAATCCAAGGAGAAGAGTGAAATATTTAGATTCAAAAGAGGTCTGTGTTTTGCAGCACACTGCAGCAGTATCAGGAATGTGTAGCAAAAGATAAACCATTTTTTTTCCCCTCTTGATGGACAGACGAGAAATATCTGTAGTCTCTCAAGTTCAGGTAAAATTACATGTATTTCTGCTGCATGGTCTACCTGACTGTAAGGTGTGTTAGGAAGTTAGTTGATGTTGCTAATCAGTTGTGATGCCACATCGCATTTCCAGAGCACTCGGCATGAGCAGATAGTGGGTACAAGGCATGGGGTTTAGAAGACCGGACCCCAACAAAACTGAGGTTCGAAGTTTGCCTTTGCCACTCTCTACCAACCTCTTTTTCTGGCCCTCAAAACATTTGGGGAAATCAGTGGTGGTCTGAAATTTGTCAGTGGCTTGAGATAGAGACAAAGGGATGGATTCAAAAGATATTAAAAAAATTAGTCTCAAGAGGGTTTGGTGACTTTATTAGTTTCCTAGTGCTGTGGTAAATAACACCTTACTACAAACTTGGTGGCTTAAAATGACAGAAAGTTATTTTCTCACAGTTCCGGAGGTCAGAAGCCCAAAAATCAAGACATCAGTGGGGCCACATTCCCTCCAAAGGTTCCAAGGCAGAAACCTTCTTTGCCTATTCCAATTTCTGACAGCTATAGGGCATTGCTTGGTTTATGGCTGAATAATTCCAATCTCTGCCCATTCTTCCATGGGCTTCTCTTCCATATCCCTTTCTTGTCTATGCCAAATTTCCCTCTGCCTTTCTCTTACAAGGATACTTTTCATTGGATTTAGGGTCCACCTGCATAATACAGGATAATATAATTTCAAGAGCCTTAACTTAGTTATATCTGCGAAGACTCCTTTTCCAAATAGGGTCACTTTCACAGATTCCAGGATTAAGATGTGGATATTTCTTTTGGGGGGTCCACCATTCAACCCACTACACTGACCAGGTGAATGTGCTAATTTGTTTGATTGAAAAGATGCTAGGGAGGATGAATCTCAAGTCCCAGGCCTGGACAGTGAGAAGACGGTGGTGGCAAATACCTAGAGAGGGGACATCAGAGGAGATGCTGTCTTTGCTGTTTAGTTTTGGACGCAGAGTTTGAGGTAAGGGATAGAAGAAGTGGACTTTGACTTCACCTCCTATGAACCCAGTCATGATGTTTCACACTGTCAATATTGTTCGATTAGCAGTCATGAAAACAGATAAAACCTCCAGCCATTCCTAAGCTGGGCTCTTATATTATTATATCATCTTTGTAAATGAACCACAGAATAAACAATATGTTGCATGAACAAAATTAATTTTTAATGTACATCCTAGCAACAGTTAGAATTTGAAGACTCCCGATCTGGAATCCACACTCCAGGTATGATCACCAAGCACGTCAAATATTGATATGGAAATCTGCACCTGAGGGTTTGTTCATTAGCAGAAGAGATGTAAGCAATACTTTTTTTGGGGGGGGAGGGGAAGGTGCATGGTCTGGGAATTGAACCCGGGTGTCCTGCATGGAAGACAAGCATTCTACCTCTGAACCACCCATGCACCCAGAAATACTTTTTAATCAGTGAAATGAATGGTGTTCTGTTGGCTGTCATGTCCAGCGTCTGTACACAAAATCTGATGGGAGCCTGGCCAGCCCAGACACCCTGTTCCTTTGGAGCAGGCCTTGTGCCAGGTCCCACACTTCAGGGAGCACTCTCTTCTGGTCAGGATGCTGTCTCCACCTTCAGAGCATGCACCAGGGGTGAAGTTTTATATGAAGTGTTTCTTGATGTGTCTGAGGAGAGATAGTTAAACTTCACCAAACTTACCAGATCAGGTTGACTGTTTTTGTGTCTGTTTGCTAATAAATGTGTAAATATTTGTCAGAATTTGGTCAAAACCTGACTTTCATCTTTGCCTGCCACCTGTTGAGAAGGTTATGGGGAAGCTGGAAGCCATTGACATTTATCAAAGTCTTGGGCATTTGTCAGATGAAAGCACTGGTTTGGGTAAGTTTGCAGCAGAATCCTTTAGTCTTGGGTCCAAGTGTCTGCAAGGACTGTGAGCAGTGCCGTCCCCAGGGTCCAAGGAAAGTGCATGCACTGGAGGATTTGGTAAAGGATGACCTGAGTGGTCGTCTCACCTGTGACCTGATGAAGTGGTCTGCCTGAAACCAGTTGCCTAGTTGCTGCATAAAACATGGGGAGTGAATGGCTTCTGTGATGGGAGGGACTGGATCCTCTGAGAAGTTTCCGAAATTGAAATGTCCACACTAGCTGGACTGTGGGGCTATATACATAGTAGTTTCAGTGTGAAGAAGGAATGTACAGTTAAGTCTTCATTCTCAATAGTTATGTTCCGTTGAGTCATCATAAACCCTAAATGAGTGAATTTTGGGAAAAAGAGGGGTGAGTAAGTTTGGGGAAGCAGAGGGTTAGGTTCTTGCAAAAGTTTTTGTCACTGATCAATATATAACCTTGTTTTATGTGTGCTTTTGTTAAAAAAAACCCTTACTTAACACAATTTTTTGACTAATTAAGGTTGAAATCAAGGCCAGCAGTTATTATAACTCACGCCTGAACAAAGCTTGTCTAACACGTATTTTCTCTGAAAGGCACATCACAGCATTCTTGTGATTAGGAACACTAGACAGCACTTCAGTTCTACACTTGGGAACCATTTCAAACAGCAAAATAACCAAAGAGAAGCACAAAAATGCAAAAAAAAAACAAAAAACATGGTACTAACTATAAATGAAAACGACATGAGTTTACAGTATGAGAACTGAAATAAGTCAGGATGTTGTCTTCTTTGACCTCACCTGGAAATGTGTGGGTTGGTCATCTCAAAGCTTTCATTGCTCTGCGTGTGTGTGTTGATTTGGAGGCTGCAAATAAATTTTAGTGAGTAGGCAAATTTTCAAATACAGACTCTGAATAATGAGGATCAATTTTATATTCTAGGGAGTTTTGCAAATACATATATCTGCCTTATGTGTTATATATATTTATATACATTATATACTTATATGTTATCTATGATATATATGCTTATATTTTTATATGCCTCACTGAGGAAAGAGAGCTTTTCTGTTACTTTAATAACTTATATTTCAAAATTGGAGAACTAATGCGTGTATGCTATCTGCTTTTTTTAAAACTTTTTTTATTGTATAGTATAACATATATATGAAGCAAAGAAATAAAAAAGCAATAGTTTTCAAGGTACTCTTCCAAAAGTGGTTACAGGATAGATCCCAGAGTTTGTCATCGGCTACCATATGATCCTCTCATATTTTTCCTTCTAGCTGCTGCAGAATATAGAAGGCTAGAGGGCTTTAATACTTTTTTTAATCACCATAATAGACTTTTTTGCCTTCTTTTTTTCTGAACAATCACATATATACAAAAAAGCTATAAATTTCCAAGCACAGCACCACAATTAGTTGCAGAACATATTTCAGACTTTGACATGGCTTAGAATTTCACAATTTTAGGTTTTTACTTGTAGTTGCGCTAAGATACTGGAGACTAAAAGAGATGCAGCATTCATCTTCATTTGTTAAGTCCTAGCTTCTCTGTATAACTCCACCATCACCTGTGATCTTTCCATCCCTCTCTTTAGGGTTGTTTGGGCTATGGTAAGCTATTTGCTATTTGCTTTTATAAGTGAATACTATGCTTGATGAATCAAGTAATAGTTATTACTGGAAATATAATGGTTTTCAAAATTCCATTTACTAAACCTGTGTTATCTGAGGGAGCTACAACATTTCATTGGTTTAGAAACTACAAAGCAGATCAGTTCTAATAATTCCGCTGTGCTGCTCGTTCTGTATATCAAGTTGCCGTTGAGTTTATACTTTTGATGGTGTCCATTTATTATTGCAAAAAAATGGAAGGGATTTATTGAAAAGAGACCATGGAAGTATGGAAAATGTGAATTAAGGGTAAAATTCTCTACAGAAAACATTTTGTGTTTCTAAGAGTAAAATTTGCTTACGAAAGAGAAAATGGCTTTCGTAAATGAAGGAAATGTATCAATTTGGGGAGAGACCACAAGCAAAGAAAGTGAAATGTTATCTACTCATTTATCATACAACTTTGGCTAAATCTTAATTTCTGGTAAAGGAATTAAAAGACAAAGCAGAACGAGGAAACATGCTGAAACTCTCTGTTGGAATTTTCCTGCAAAAGAAATTTATGTAATAATTGAAATGCCATTGTTTGGAATTAAGATGTCTCTTGAAATCAAGTCGGTGGATATCACTCAGCTACCCAAGTCTGAGTTAGGTTTGAAATTGAACATTGGAAGAGGCTTTTAGCTAGAATGTCTTGCTCAGATGGGAAGAAGATGGGGAAGCAGATAAGGAGGAGGAAACAGGGCAAAGGGAGATTACAAACTCAGTGAGAAAATTTGACTCTTCTCCAGTCATTATGAACTCATAATCTTACCACCAAAATTTCCTTCGAGGTCACCTAATTCTGTTCCCTCAACCTAATGGTAGGCAGTGGTCACTAGCCATTGCCTGGCTCACCTCAGCTTAAGACCATATTTACCATTTCATCCTGCACTAATTGTTAGAATTCACATTGAGCCGAAAACTACCACCCATTAGGTTTGATGGCTCCTGTTCTTTGGGAGAGGTGGAATGACTTTGGGTTTTGTCCTTTGGGATACGTGGAATGACTTTCCTCCTTTGCCTGACAACCTCTCAAATATTTGAAAACAGCTGTTGTGCCGGTTTGAATCTGTGGTGTACCCCAGAAAAGCCATGTCCTTTAATCCTCATTCAGCATTGCTGGGTGGGAGTTTTTTGATTCTCCATGGAGATACGACTTACCCAATTGTAGGTGATAACTTTCGATTAGCTGGTTTCCATGGAGATGCGACTCCACCCATTCAAGGTGGAGTTGCTTACTGGAGCCCTTTAAGAGGGAACCATTTTGGGAAAAGCTTTAGAGCCAGGAGAGCCCATGCAGCCAGAGACCTTTGGAGATAAAGAAGGAAAATGCCCCCCCAGGGGAGCTTCATGAAACGAGAAGCTGGGAGAGAAAGCTAGCAGACTTTGCTGTGTCCCCTCTCAGCTGAGAGAGAAACCCCGAACTTCATCGGCCTTTCTTGAGTGAAGGTAACCTTTTGTTGGTGCCTTTATCTGGACATTTTCACAGCCTTAGAACTATAAACTTGCAACTTAATAACTTCCTTTTTAAAAAAGCTGTTCCATTTCTGGTATATCACATTCCAGCAGCTTGTAAACTAGAACAGCTGCCATCTCCCTTTTCTGTTTTAGAACAAATGAATAATCAGGAACAGGTGTAGGTGTCTGAGGCTTCAGATGGCAGCAGTATTTCAGGGGTTCCCACTAACTCTACTCAGAGGAGCAAAGGGAACCACTTGGGTATCCTACAGACTTCCTAAGAGAGATTTATTTTTCCTCACCTCAATGTGTTTGGTCAGAAGACTGAAAACTTAAGATTAAAGAATTCTAATGTGAGTTTGATTGCTTTGTTCTTAAGCGAACACTGGATAAAGTTCTGAGGGTCATGAATTCTGATATGATTTTTAAATTACCATTTTCATTCACTATTAACCTAATTCTAAGGCCGTGATTTTATGGTGCAAAAAAGATGAATTCAGTGCAACGTAAAGATCAATATGATGGTTTGGTAATGCTTAGGCCAAACAACAAGTGATTATTTCACATTTAAACGTGTTGATTGGAATCACAGAGACATTTAGAAATCACAGCCTAATGCAGACTTTTTTTTTTCAGACTTAACATTTTAAACATAGAATGACTAGTATTGAAAGCACTCAATAGACTTTTTCTTTTTTAATATCTACTAGTATTGTGTTGTCTGTAATTTACCTTAAAATATTTCAACATAGTGATTTTTATGTATTTTAGTTTCAATGTATATCCAAGGGTGATTCATTACTGTTTAAGGCTTCCTGATGAGGTATACCCTCCTGGGGTGGTTAGCCAGCACTGGAGGGCACCAGTCAGAGGTCCACACTCCACAAATGCTGATCCAACACTTCAACTAGCTGTCTTCTTTATTTCTGACCAACAGTCTAGATATCGCTAATATTTATATTATTAAAAATATGGCTATGCTTATTAGAAGTGACTTTTTATTGATAAGGTCGATAGTGACAAGAGATGTGTTTTGGTTGAAAATATTGTACAGGCATGCCTGCCCTTGCATGCACAGAGTGTATGAATGCCACACTCCAATAGCATATAGACTTCAGAATCACACCCCTTGATTTATGACTCTGAACAGGAGGCTCGGATTTAGAAGATTTTTGTTATGTGACTCATATTTAAAAGTTAGGTAAATCCTTCCACTAGAATAGACCTTTCATTCAAAGAGCCATCTGAGCACCTGAAAGAGTAGAGAGCTTGGAATTTGTTGAGCTTACAGAACAGTTTATACAGCTGCTTTTTGTCTACTTGCATGCATGTGTGGCAGAGTTCCATCTCAGACTTCCTTACATTTGTAACATTTTACGTGGACATTGTAGAAGAGCCTTATGACTCTCCACCACCTCTAGTTATTGAAGGTATGTTGGATTATTGTTGCAAAGCATTCACTTTCTCTTCCCAACTTCCCCCTGCCCCATGTGAGGAGTGTACTTCACCATCTATGGCTCTGGGCTTGGTCATGGGATGTGCTTTAGCTGATATAATGCTAATAATGTTCAAGACACAAGCAGAGCCTAGGAATATGCTTGTGCAGTGGGGATTACTCTTTCACAACTCTGCTGAGACTATGAGAATATCACTCTTAGGTGACTCTCTGGGTCAAAGAAGATGGAAACTCAAAGAGCAGATCTGAACTCAACCTGCAGCTTAGAGTCACCCAGGCAAGATCAGCAGAGTCCTACAAGGGGACCTGCAGAGAGACAGAGGTGGTTTTGGCTGTCACTGAGATGTTGTGATTGTTATGTAGCAATCACTGGCTGATATATGGAGCTACCAACACTTATCCCCAGAACCAACAATTATGAATGCCAAAGTCAGATTAGGTATTAGGCACTTTACAAATATTGTTTTAATTTCCCTAACAAATTTCAGAGGTAGGCATTATTTTTATTAATATACAGACAAAGCAACTTGTTAAGAGGGATAGAACAACTTCACCCAAACCACACAAACAGCAAGAACAGAACCATAGTTATCTCCAGACCAAACTGTGGGGTCCATCCTCTCCTACTACACTGTGTCACTCATTCTGACAGACTTTCTTAGATTGAACTGAGCCTTAATTAAAGCTGTGTCTGCACACAGAAAGGGGGACAAAAGCTGAACCCATGATCCGATCGTCAATCAGTATTTAGTGAACAACTACTATGTGCCAGTGCATTGTGTTATGTCCGAGATTTAATGATGAGTGTGATAGACACTGCCCCTGCCCTCACAGGGCTTACATGCTCACCATATTGTCAAACATGCTTTATACATTCTTCAAGTTTTGCTTGTGGTATAAAGATTTTGGCCTCATCTTAAACTGTGTATTAAAACAACAGCCCTTGACAAAGGAAGCTCCCTGTCTTTGTGTGACTTTTTTTAAAGCTTCTTCTTTTATTTTTAATACTTTTATTGACAAATCTTCACACACATACAGTCCATACATGGTATACAAATCAGTGGTTCACAATATCGTCACATAGTTGTGTAATCATCACCATGATCATTTTTAAAACATTTGCATCTCTCCAGCCAAAGAAATAAAAAAGAAAAAAACAGAAAACCTCACACATCCCAAACCTTTTACCCAGACTCTGTGTGGCTTTCAATGTTGAAATGAAAGTAACCACCACTCTCAGAAATGCATTTAACTGAGTTGTCCTTCCACAGAATGTGCCAGTATGTTATAGGTCAGAGTTTGGGAGGAACAAAATTGCTCCCACTTTTCTATAGGAAAAAAAAAAAAGCAATGGGATATTATATTTCTTGATAATAAATATTATTAAGCTCAGACAATTTCTGAATTTTAGAATAAAAATAATTAATCTATTGAAAGAATGGTAAACCAGGAAAGACTAAACATTATAATTAAACAATGGGAATGACATTTGATATCAGTGGCATCCTGCAGACTCTCTGAGCAGTAAGTAAACAAAGTGAATTATTTCTGTCATAATAATGGTATTTACTATAACACAATGGCATACTAGAAATCTAATTGCAACCTGTCTAGGATTTAAAAAACACATTCATAATATAGAATACAGAAAGAATAGATATGATCTGTATTTTTAAAAGAGTGTGGTAATACTACTATATAGTTCAATTTTCAGATATCAGGATTTAACATAATAAGAAAAGACAGAGAAAATGAAATTTGGGGAGATTTTAAATAGGTGCTTTAAGAAGGGGATTTGCAACTGAATGGAAACAGGCTGATTCTGATTATACTTTAATATGAGATAAAGTAAAGATGGGGTAAATCCAAAGTGAATCATAATTATAAGTTTCTGCATAATCCCTAGCAAAAATATTAAAGATTAGATTTCAGAATTGTGCTAGTAGCTCCATACAGCTTTTACCATTAATAGTTACATTAAGCATTGCACATTAAGCCTTGTTAGAAAACAGACAAAAATACATTCATAAATGGAAATAATCATAAAGGTGTTTTAATAAGATATTTGGATTTGAAAGTTTTGCCTTCCTTTTTCTGAACTAGAAGAAAATCATAAATAAACCTTATAATGAAAACAATCCATACAATTACCAGAGTGAAGCAAGGAGACAGAAGGTATGAATTCATTTTAAAATAGAAGAAAAAATTTAGTGTAAACTATTTTCTCTTTTGAACAAAGCATGAACATACCATGCTTTATAATGTAACACTATACCTTGACGTCATTTCATAACGCCTTTTGTATATCATGAAGAATTCCCATGAGAATACAGATGACGAGTGTTGTGATTAAGTTCATGTGTCAACTTGAGTAGGTTATGGTTTGGTCAAGCAAGCATGGGCCTGCTTGTTACTGTGAGGATATTTTGCAGATTTAAAAGATTAGTCAGTTGATTGCATCTATGACTGATTACATCTACAATCAACAAAGGAGATTGCCTTTAGCAATGAGAGAAGTTTCATCTAATCAGTTGAAGCCCCTAAAGGAAGAACTGATGATTTGAGCAGTCAAAAAGAAGAATTTCTGTCTCTACTTCTGCCAGCCAGCTTCTCCTGGGGAATTCATCAAACTTCCTCAGAGTACCCAGTTTGTGGCCTGCTCTATGAAATTTGGGCTTACCAGTCTCCACAGATGCATGAGCCAATTCCTATAATAAATATCATAATGTTTACATACGTACATATAGATATCAGGACGGTCCTGCTTCTCTGGAGAATCCTGGATAATACAATGACTTATGGAGGTTAGTTGACCAAAAATGCAGACAGACAGTACTGTCTCTACAATGGCTGAGAAAGGTAGGTCTTTTTCAATCTAATATAAAAATTATTCTCAAATGTAAACAGAAAAGTCAACCGTCCATAACTTGAACAATGACCATCCATACATAGATTGGCGGTACTGACACACAGGTGGAATAGTAGCTTTATTTCGGGCAAGTATTTGAGTTTTAGGAATACCTGATTATGAAGAGTCTGAAATCGACTAGGGAAGTGTTGATAAAAACTGTTCATGAAATGTGGCCACCTCCACCCTATACTCTGAGAAACCAACGGTATGGTAATGCATCTATCTGGTATTTTTGATGTGTGTCTTTTTTTCTCTGTCTACCCCAAAATACGGAAGCAGGTGGACTTACACAAAATAAGCCTCTACCCGAAAACTTGATGAATGATAAACACCACCTGCCTGCTGTTAGATGAAATGTACTTTATGGGTTGTATATTACTATAGAGAAAGGGAAAGGGAGGCACAAAGAGAGAGGAAAGGAAAGAGAGAGAAAGGGTGGGGTGGCATTGCAAGAAAGATTTTTCAGAAATAGATTTTGACATTTTTGTGAGTAAAATAGGAAAAAAAAAAGGAAGACTTCCCTACTTAGGTAGGGAAATAAAAGTAAGACTTGCATTCTTATGATAGTGTTATCTCTGAAGAAATTACTTTAGCCTGATCCATCTTAAAGTATTTTTCTGGAATGCATAATTAAATGATGATTATATTGACTTTTATATTTTAAAATAATAAATATACATTACTTTATTTTTATATTGTTTTGCTGAACCCCTAATTAAAGATATTGACATATGAAGTTGTTAGAATACTAGAAGACATAAATATGGCTATGAATTTATTATATTTTAGAAGAATGTTTATTGCTTACTATAAAGGTATCACACTGTGGGGTAATTTGGATAAAAAGTGATCAAATCTGTAATTCCACCACACAGATTAGGAGTATCTTCATTTTGGTATGTTTCTTTTCAATAATCTCACCAGTCTTTTAAAAATATATACATATACAATAGCATATTTTATTTACAAATTTGTGTTCTACTTTTTTCTCGATACTATTTCAGAACATTGCCCTATGTGAGTAAACTTTTGATAATCATAACTTTAATTGCTGCATAATATTTCATTGTATAATTTGACTCTGACTTTAACGTTCTATTTATGTATGCATATTTTTATGACTTTAAATTACTTAGTTGATTTCAGAATATTTTCTTAGCAAAGGTCTTTAGAACTGGAATTACTGAGAAAAGCCTGGACATTTTGCATGATGCCACCCATGGCAGAGACTGGCTAGCTGATTGTCTAGCTTGTTTAATTTTCCTTCTGGACAAAGAGACTATATTTCTCTGTCTCCCTTACAGTTACGAGTAGTCACAAAAAAATGAATTCTTTCCAAAGGAATGTGGGCAGGAGTGATGAAAGGACGTGTGCTACTTCTGGGACTGGCCCATAGTTACCTCTCAATACTTACCTTTCTCTCTTCCCTCTCTGCTAGCTCTATGTCAATGGCGAGTGTGAAAGGCATTTATTGAAGCCTGCAGAACAGTGCCAGGCTGTTCCTGAAGGATTGTGGAATAGAGCACCCTTAATTCCCACTGCTTCTGGGAGGGCCTCTGCATGTGCCTTATGTGAGTAAGAAATAAAAGTCTATTATGTTTAGGTACTGAGGTGTGGGGACTTATTAATTTTAGTGGCTAGCGTGATCTTAACTAATATCAACACTGATATTAGACAGGAGATACTACTACCTAATAAAAATCGAAAATACGTGGCATTGGCATCAGGTGGTGAGGAAATTAGTATCAGAGAAAGGGAAGATGGTGACCCATGTTATGTAGAGGTAAAAATATGTATTAAAACTGTCACTGGAGATAGCCCGAAGGCAGATCAGGCACTCACTGAGCCTGTAGTTTTAGGGGACGAGATTGGAAAATAGAATTTTGTGATGTGTGTTGGTTGTCACAGATTTCGATTGAGAAGGTATTAGAAGAAAAATCGAGTCAGTAAATAGTGAGATGATTTTCAAGCAGAAATAAAAAGAAATAGAGGAAGAGTAGAAATGTGGATTATCAAAGAGTTGGGAAAGCTGTTTCTAGACTCTGAACAATAGAAAATAAGATTTAAAATGTCTCAAAGGTATAGTTCTATGGCAAAGACCAGATTAGGCCAAACTGTATGACCTCAGGGATGCTGTCATTAAATTGTGAATTTGTGAAAGAGGCATGAGGATGAGGAAGCAAAGAGAGAAATCAGGATTAATCACTATGTTTAGGGAGGAATTTGGAGTAGGTATCTTGGCAGATGAAGCTGACTGGAAGCAAATGGATTAGAGACTTACTAATTAAAAATGCTTTGCTAATGAAATATAAGCTTGGGCTAAAAAAGCTTTTGACTTCTTAAGCCTTAAAGCCACCTTTGGGTCCCCAAACCTGTGTGAGCAAGAAGTGTGCTGAAAAAGCAGTTTAGTCTCTTAGGAGGAAATCTTCTGCTCCCACTTCAAATATGACAAGGAGGATATATATATATACCCAAAAGAACTGAAACCAGGGACTTGGACAGATATTTGTACACCAATGTTCACAGCAACTTTATTCACAGTCACCCAAAGATGGAAGCAACTCAAGTGTCCATGAACTGATGAATGGATAAACGAAATGTAGTATATACACACAATGGAATATTATTTGACCATTAAAAGGAATAAAGTAGTGAAACATGCTATGACATGGATGAATTTTGAAAATAATAAGCTAAGTGAAAGAAGCAAGATTCAAAGGACCACAACTTGTATGGGTTCATTTATACGAACTATCTAGAATAGGCAAGAAGGCAGAGTTGTAGCTGCCTGGTGCTAGGGGTGCATATGGGCAATGATTGGCTGTATATTCACCAAAAATCATTCAACTGTACATTAAAAATAAGTACAAGTAAAAACAAACAAAACAAAAGGAAAACAACAACAAAAAATAAGTACAAGTAAAAAAATAAGTAGAAGTAAAATAAGTAGATTTTATTATATAAATTATATTCCAGTAAGCTTAAAAAAAAATACAGTTCTGGTTAACATACAGGAAAGCAAGCAATTTAATACACGGTAGGAGTAAAATGTGGCATCACTTTTCTGGAGACTTCTCTAGTAATATATAACAAAATTTAAAATGTTTCATTTGCCCAACAATTCTTCTAGGAATTCTAAGTAGAGGCTACAAGGTTGTTTCTTGGAGAGTTGTTTACAACATTGAATGATTGAAATAACTTAAATGTCTACCAATAGGGGATTGTTGAATATATTGGGCTATATCTGAACATTGACATTACTTTTAGGTGTGGTTTTGCCGTGGAAATCTTAATGTATTTATTTGGAAAACTATTCAAGAACAACAACAAGGTGTAAAGTATAGAATTTATATATATTTATGGTATGGATCCATTTATGTTTACAAAAATGGGGAAATAGGGATGGAAGATACCAACTTTTCCTCTTTCTGAAATATGTCAATTCTTTCTAGCTGTCAAAAATTATAAGGAAAACAACAACAAAGATATCTACACTGGAAATAAGCTTATGTTGAAGTAATAAAAAAAATTAGATTAAAAATTCTTGTTTTTGTTTAAGGTGTATACATTTACACCTTAGTTTGACTAAATTCACAAACATTTTTTCCCTCCTAGTTTGAAAATAGTCAAATTTGTGTGTGTAACTCATCTAACATTAACCTAATTGACATACATTTTCATATTTTAATTTGTTTGACATTGATCAACTAGATCTCATTAATTTTCATTTAATTTGTTATGTATGGTTAATTTTTTTTTAAGTTAAAATTGTTTTATTTCCTATTATTTACCTTTTTTTTTTTTT
>PVIY010007387.1:0-82245 GCA_004026745.1 Myrmecophaga tridactyla | reverse complement strand
TCTCTGAGTCTCTTTCTCCAAAATGTTTCCTCTTTTATAGGACTTCAGAAACTAATCAAAACCCACTCAAATGGGTGGAGACATATCATCCCCTAATCCAGTTTAACAACCCTTCTTAACTAAATCACATCATCCAGGGAGATGATCTCATTACAGTTTCAAACACACAGCATTGAATACAGATTATTCTACCTTTAAGAATGGGTTTTATATCAAAACATGGCTTTTCTTAGGGGGCATACTTCTGTTCAAACCAGCACAAGTTTGCTAGCTGCCGGAATGCAATATACCAGGAACGGAATGGCTTTTAAAAAGGGGAATTTAATGAGTTGCTAGTTTACAGTTCTAAGGCCGAGAAAATGTCCCAATTAAAACAAGTCTAAAGAAATGTCCAATCAAAGGCATCCAGGAAAAGATACCTTGGTTCAAGAACGCCGATGAAGTTCAGGGTTTCTCCCTCAAGTGAGAAGGCACATGGCGAACACAGTCAGGGCTTCTTTCTCAGCTGGAAGGGCACATGGCGAAGATGGCATCATCTGCTAGCTTACTCTCCTGGCTTCCGGTTTCATGAAGCTCCCCGGGAGGCATTTTCCTTCTTCATCTCCAAAGGATGCTGGCTGGTGGACTCTCTGCTTCGTAGTGTTGCTCTCTCTGAATCTCTTTCTCCAAAATGTTTCCTCTTTTATAGGACTTCAGAAACTAATCAAAACCCACTCAAATGGGTGGAGACATATCAACCCCTAATCCAGTTTAACAACCCTTCTTAACTAAATCACATCATCCAGGGATATGATCTCATTACAGTTTCAAACACACAGCATTGAATACAGATTATTCTACCTTTAAGAATGGGTTTTATATCAAAACATGGCTTTTCTTAGGGGGCATACTTCTGTTCAAACCAGCACAACTACCTTATCAAAGATCAATTGTCCATAGATGAGAAGGCCTATATCTGAACACTCTATTTGATTCCATTGGCCAGTGTATCTATCTTTGTGCCAGTACCATGCTCTTTTGACCAATGTAGCTTCATAATACTCCTTAAAGTCAGGTAGCATGAAGCCTCCAACTTCATTTTTTTTCTCAGGATACTTTTAGCTATTCGGGGCACCCTGCCCTTCCAGATAAATTTGGTTATTGGCTTTTCTATTTCTGAAAAGTAAGTTGTTGGGATATTAACTGGTATTGCATTGAAACTGTAAATCAATTTGGGTAGAATTGATATCTTAACTATATTTAGTCTTCCAATCCATGAACACCGTATGCCCTTCCATCTATTTAGGTCTTCTGTGATTTCTTTTAACAATTTCTTGTAGTTTTCTTTGTATAGGTCTTTTGTCTCTTTAGTTAAATTTATTTCTAAATATTTTATTCTTTTGGTTGAAATTGTAAATGGAATTCTTTTCTTGATTTCCCCCTCAAATTGTTCATTATTAGTGTATAGAAACGTTACAGATTTTTGAGTGTTGCTCTTGTAACCCACCACTTTGCTGTACTCATTTATTAGGTCTAGTAGTTTTGCTGTGGATTTTTCGGGGTTTTTGATATATAGTATCATATCATCTGTAAACAGTAAGAGCTTTACTTCTTCCTTTCCAATTTTGATGCCTTGTATTTCTTTTTCTTGTCTAATTGTTCTGGGTAGAGCTTCCAACACAATGTTGAATAACAGTGGTGATAGTGGGCATCCTTGTCTTTTTCCTGATCTTAGGGGGAAAGTTTTCAGTTTTTCCCCCACTGAGGATGATGTTAGCTGTGGATTTTTCATATATTCCCTTTATTATGTTGAGGAAGTTCCCTTCTATTCCTATGTTTTGAAGTGTTTTCAACAGAAAAGGGTGTTGAATTTTGTCAAATGCCTTTTCTGCATCAACGCGATGATCATGTGGGTTTTCTGCTTTGATTTGTTGATATGGTGTGTTACATTAATTGATTTTCTTATATTAAACCATCCTTCCATACCTGGGATGAATCCTACTTGGTCATGGTGTATAATTCTTTTAACGTGCTGCTGGATTCAATTTGCTAGGATTTTTTTTTTTTGAAGACTTTTGCATGTAAATTCATTAGAGAAATTGGTCTGTAGTTTTCTTTTTTTGTAATATCTTTCTCTGGCTTTGGTATGAGGGTGATGTTGGCTTCGTAGAATGAGTTAGGTAGCTTTCCCTCCTCTTCAATTTTTTGAAGACTTTGAGCAGGATTCGTACTAATTATTTCTTGAATGTTTGGTAGATTTCACATGTAAAGCCGTCTCGTCCTGGACTTTTCTTTTTGGGGAGCTTCCTAATGTTTGATTCAATTTCTTTACTTGTGACTGGTTTTTTGAGGTCGTCTATTTCTTCTCGAGTCAATGTTGGTTGTTCATGCCTTTCTAGGAAGTTGTCCATTTCATCTATGTTGTCGTTTATTAGCATAAAGTTGTTCATAGTATCCTCTCATTATTTCCTTTATTTCTGTGGGGTCAGTGGTTATGACTCCTCTTCCATTTCTGATTTTATTTATTTGCATCCTCTCTCTTCTTCTTTTTGTCAGCCTCGCTAAGGGTCCATCAATCTTATTGATTTTCTCTTAGAAGGAACTTCTGGTTTTGTTGATTTTCTCTATTGTTTTCATGTTCTCAATTTCATTTATTTCTGGTCTAATCTTCATTATTTCTTTCCTTTTGCTTGCTTTGGGGTTAGTTTGCTGTTCTTTCTCTACTTCTTCCACGTGGACAGTTAATTCCTAGATTTTTGCCCTTTCTTCTTTTTTGATATAGGCATTTAGGGTAATAAATTTCCATCTTAGCACTGCCTTTGCTGCATCCCATAAATTTTGATGTGTTGTGTTTTCATTTTCATTTGCCTCAAGATATTTACTGATTTCTCTTGTAATTTTTCCTTGACCCACTGGTTATTTAAGAGTGTGTTGTTGAGCTGCCACATAATTGTGAATTTTCAGGCACTCTGCCTATTATTGATTTCCAACTTCATTCCTTTATGATCTGAGAAAGTATTTTCTATATTTCCATCTTTTAAAATTTATTGAGAATTGCTTTGTGTCCCAGCATATGGTCTATCCTTGAGAATGATCCATGAGCACTTGAGAAAAAGGTGTATCTTGCTGTTGTGGGGTGTAATGTTGTATAAATGCCTGTTAAGTCTAGCTCATTTATTGTAGTATTCAAATTCTCCGTTTCTTTATTGATCCTCTGTCTAGATGTTCAGTTCATTGATGAAAGTGCGGAATTGAAGTCTCCAACTATTATGGTAGATGTGTTTATTTCTCTTTTCAGTGTTTGCCTCATGTATTTTGGAGCATTCTGGCTCAGTGCATAAATATTTATGATTATTATGTCTACTTGTTGAATTTTTCCTTTTATTAATATACAGTGTCCCTCTTTGTCGCTTTCAACTGTTTTACATTTGAAGTCTAATTTGTTGGATATTAGTATAGATACTCCTGATCTTTTCTGATTGTTATCTGCATCAAATATCTTTTCCCATGTTTCACTTTCAACCTATGTTATCCTTCAGATGTGTTTCCTGTAGACAGCATACAGATGAGTCCTGTATTTTAATCCATTCTGCCATTCTATATCTTTTGATTGGGGAGCTTAATCCATTAATATTTAGTGTTATTACTGTATGGGTAGTACTTTCTTCTACTATTTTGCCTTTTGGATTTTATATGCCACATCTAATTTTTCTTCCTTTTACCTTTACTGATAGTGTTCATTTCTACACTCTTCTCCACATCACTCTCTCCCGCCTTTTCATATCTGTCTCTAGTGCTCCGTTTAGTATTTCTTGCAGAACGAGTATCTTGGTCACAAATTCTCTCAGTGATTTTTTTATCTGAAAATGTTTTAATTTCCTCCTTATTTTTAAAGAACAGTTTTGTTGGATATAGAATTTTTGGTTGGTAGTCTTTCTCTTTTAGTAATTTAAATATATCATCCCACTAGCTGCTTGCCTCCATGGTTTCTGCTGAGAAATTTATGCATAGCCTTATTGGGCTTCCCATGTAAGTGATGGATTGCTTTTCTCTTGCAGCTTTCAAGATTCTCTCTTTCTGTTTGACATCTGACATTCTGATTAGTAAGTGTCTTGGAGTACATCTTTTTGGATCTATTCTCTTTGGGGTATGTTGCTTTTCTTGGATCTGTAATTTTAAGTCTTTCATAAGAGTTGGGAAATTATCAGTGATAATTTCCTCCATTAGTTTTTCTCCTCCTTTTCCCTTCTCTTCTCCTTCTGGGACACCCACAACACGTATATTCATGTGCTTCATATTGTCATTCAATTTCCTGAGTCCGTCCTCATATTTTTTCATTCTTTTCCCTATATTTTCTTTTGCTTGTTGGATTTCAGATGTCCCATCCTCCAGTTCACTAATCCTACCTTTTGCCTCTTGAAATCTGACATTGTAGGTTTCCCTTGTTTTTCTTATCTCTACTACTGTGCCTTTCATTCCCATAAGTTCTGTGATTTGTTTATTCAGACTTTGATTTCTTCTTTTTGTTCATTCCTTGCCTTCTTTATATCCTCCCTCAATTCATTGATTTGATTTTTGATGAGGTTTTCCATGTCTGTTCAAACATTCTGAATTAATTGTTTCAACTCCTGTATCTCAGTTGAATTGTTGGTTTGTTCCTTTGCCTGGGTGATATCTTCAATTTTCCTAGTGTGATTCATTATTTTTTGCTGGTGTCTATGCATTTAATTACCTTAGTTAATTTAGTCTGTAGATTGTTTTCACTTCTTTTACTCAGGATTTTCTTTCTGGATGACTTTGTTGTTTATCTGTTCTTTGCCATTCAGTTCAGCTTATTCTGGACCACTAGCTTAGGTTTTGTTTAACAGAGCAGAATTTTTCAGTTCTTGATTTCTTGTTTCTCGCCCTGCCTGTATGGTGCCTTTCTCCCCCACCCTTAGGCAGGTCTACTTAGGTATTATAGACCCCAGACAGATTTTTCCAGACCAAACTGGCCCCCTGTCAGGAGGAATGAGTCACCTGCAGTAGTTTTCCCTGAGGGTGGGGCCCAGCAGGTTGAAAGACTTTCCTATGAAGTCTCTGGGTTCTGTGTTTTTCCTATCCTTCCCAGTATGTGGTGCTTTTCTGCCTGTGGGTCCCACCAGCATAAGGTGATGCAGTACCTTTAACTTTGGCAGACTCTTCCTAATGGGGGCATGGTGGAGACAGAGGAGAGGTTGCAGGCTGACTTTAATAGCTTCAAAATTCCAATCCCCAGGGTCTGAATTCCTTGTGGGAAGGAATCAACCTGGGCTGGGCCCCACACCTCCCCTGGGGAAGGCACAGGCTCCAGACAAGCTCTCAAACAAGCTTGTTTCTGCCTATGCCTGGGGGAGTTGGAGCCTGAGAAGCCCTGCCACTGTATCCAAAGGCAGTCAAGTGGCCTAGAAACACAGCCACAAAAAAGAAAGAGAAAAGTCCTTCTCAGGGTAGGTCCCCCATTCCTCAGGCTTGCCAATCAAGAACACAAGTTGATATGCTGCTTTGTGTAACTTCAGATCCTATGTGTCCCCTCCTTTCCTTCAAGACACAGACCTTTTCAAATATTATGTACTATCCAACCCAAAAAAACCTCTGTTTCCTTTTTCTTTTTCTGTCAGCCCTGCCCCCTCAGCACCGGGGCAAAAATCAGCAACCTCTACTTTGACTAGGTTTAGCTGAGCTGGAGGCCTATTTTTAGTAGTCAGAATTTGTGAATTAATTCTCCATTTGGAGTTTTGTTGTGCTCAGCCCCTGCTGCTGGTAAAGTCCCTTTCCTTTGTCCTCTGGAAAGCAGCCTGTGGGGTGGGTCACCAGCCACTATAGCTTGGGAAACTCACGGGTCTCAGGGTGCTCCGAGCCAGTCCAGATGGTCCAGACTGGGGTGTGCTGTGTGTCCAGTCACTGACATGGCCACAGCAGTTGTTCTGTTCTGGTCCTGGCTATTTAGTAGCTGTTCTGGAGGACAAACTAAATCCCACACCTCGCTAAGCCACCATCTTGGGACTCTCTATAAAGTAACAGAATTTAAAACAAACCAAAAACATTTAAATCACATAACACAGAAAAGTAAATTTATGAGTAAAAATTACAAGTTTACTAAGATTACAAAACTAGAGAATTTCAGTGAAAAGTACAATAAAGGAACTTTAGAACCAAAAGAAATTATTGCTGAATTTTGCCTCTAAGCAGCACTGAAATTAATGCAGAGCCCATCTCTTAAACATCTCAAACATTAAAAAATGCATAAACATTTCATAGAATACAAGGCTCAGATTGATTTTTATATACATTGCTCTTGAAATTTAAGACCCAGTACTTGTAAATTAGATCTAAGAAGGTCTATGCCATTAAATGAATACATTGTGCTCACCAATATAATTGAATATTTAGAAACACCAAATGGTTAATGTTGTGACATGTGCACTTTTCTTTCTGCAAGAGAATCACAGATTGCAAAGTCTATAAGGCTGTGTGAAAAAAAATAGTACTCACTATTCTGGAGTACCAAAGAACCAACAAATA
Source organism: Myrmecophaga tridactyla (assembly GCA_004026745.1). Taxonomy (NCBI): domain Eukaryota; kingdom Metazoa; phylum Chordata; class Mammalia; order Pilosa; family Myrmecophagidae; genus Myrmecophaga; species Myrmecophaga tridactyla. The sequence goes on along the minus strand of PVIY010007387.1, from coordinate 75,723 downwards.
ATTTTGGATAGCTATGATTGAAATATGGTGGAGATTTATTCACTCTTAGACGATTATGCATTTTGGGTAAGACTTCATAAACTGAGGTGAAAATTTCATTTTATCATAGCATCAAACTATGACTTTTCATTGCCTTTTTCTTTCAATAAGATTGTCTACACAAAACTCCATGGGTAGAGCAAAACATAAAGTTTGTGTACTGGCAATATACACGTAAATCTGTAACTGAGTGACAGGATTAAATGAGAGTGTGGTTCCTAAAGCGGGCTGATGTCATAATCTGACACGGAGAACCTCCCTACCCTTGCTCCATTTTTTTTTAAACACAGCTCTATTTAAAAATATCTTTTGGATAAATATTATTCCTATTACACCACACTTAATCTTTGTTAAGCACCATCAACCCATCTCCTTTGGGCACTAATACAAAATCAGTAATTGTTAACTAAGTTTTTAGTTCAAGGCTTTGAAATATGGCAGCTTGTTTGTAATATATAAATGAAATCTATATAATCTATAAATGAAATCTAATACTTGGGAAATTGCCACCTGCCTGTGGGGCCATGACTCTGTGTTTTTGTAATTCAGGTTATGCTTCTGTTCACTTGACCTAGAACACTTTTGTTTCTTCAGCTCAGACAAGAATTTAGTAGACTTCCCATCTATTGTATTTCTAGGTATCCCATGATTTAACAGCCAATGCCACACATCTCTGCTAGTGATATAATTTTGACTCCTGCTTTGAGTTTGCTGTCTATTATAATAACCACGTCCACCCTGTGTTTAGTCATTAAGTGCTGCCACCTGGCTTCTCCCCACTCGGGATCCCATCATCCCCATTGTGTTTAAGGATTCCAGCTCAGTGACTGCAGTTCCTACACAGATAAGTGCAACTACACAGTTCTTCAGGGATAATGGCGCTAGTCTCACAAATTTATTTCTCATTGTTCTGGTAAAGAGTGCATCCTCTGGACATTTCTGGGGTGTAACAGCAGGCTTTGCATGATAAATCCACTCTAACAGTCCAATCTCTCCGAGCCTCTGGATCGCTTCATCTACATTATACCAGGGCAGTTATGGCATTTCAACTTCAGGTAATGGTGGCCACCTTTTGATCCATGTTTCAATCAACCATCCAAACAAACTGCTAATACCTCTTCTAACCCCTCAAGCTATAACATTGAATGCAGAATCTCTACCTAGAGGGCCCATATCAATAAATTCAGCCTGATCCAGCCTTATATTCCTCCCACCATTATCCCACACCCTTAAAGTCCATTGCCACACATATTCCCCTGATTTCTGTCTATAGAAATTGGAAAACTCTCACAGTTCTTTTGGAGTATAACATACCTCCTCATGTGTGATACTTTGTATCTCACCTTTAGGGGCCTGTTGGGACTTTAGTCTAGTTATAGGTCTGGAGGAAATGAGTGGTGGTGGGGTTAGGTCATGAAAAGAATTAGAAATATCTTCGAAGCCATTTGCTTCAGGGAATCCATTTGCAGTTTCATCTGGTGAAACAGGATTAATCACTCTAGGGTTAATCCTTTCAGGAGGAAGTTGGGTGGTCAACTCCTCAAGGCAGACTGGAGATGGGGCAGCTATGTCATCAGGGAAGACTATTACAGGGTTATCTAGAGAAGAATCAACATGACCTAGGGTTTCAACCTCAACCCCAATGTCATTATCAATCCATATGTCACCATCCTATTTTTCAGGGTCCCACTCCTTTCCAATCAATGCCCTCATTTTAACGGCAGACACCATGCAATGTTGAGATTTCAGTTTATGTTGTAAAGTTGCTACTTTAGCAATAAGATTCTGAGTCTGATATTCAGAGATCTCAAGTCTATGGCTATAGGAAGTAAGATTTTCTTTCAGCATACTCATAGAAACTTCTACATCTGTCAGACGGTGCTTAAACTTCTCGTTTGAAGTCTCAAGCCCATTCCTTTCATTCCTTAATATAGCCAGTGTATCTAACAACAACCAACCAACATATCTATACCTCTTATTTCCACAAAACTCCATAAAGGTATCAAAAACACTCCCCGCAGCCTGGTTGCCTACAAGCGAAGCATTAGGAGAATCGAATGGTGATATTTTGACTACCTCTCTTGCCAACTCACTCCATGGATTGGAAGTGTTATTTTGATTATGGGAATCAGAGTCCTTAGTGCCTTTGAGTCCAGTCAGAGTATAAAACCATTCATAAAAACCCATTTTTAAAATTCTGTTTCTTAAGAACCACTCCTGGTACCAAGTTGTATTAGTTAGGGTTCTCTAGGGAAACAGAATCAACAGGAAATATTCGTAAATATAAAACTTATAAAAGTGTCTCACATAACCTTGGGAACATAGAATCCGAAATCTGTAGGGCAGGCTGTGAAGCTGACGATTCCGATGGAGTGTCTGGACAAACTCCACAGGAGAGGCTTGCTGGCCGAAGCAGGAAGAAAGCCTGTCTCTTCTGAATCCTCCTTAAAGCTTCCAGTGATTAGATTAAGCGCCACTCATTGCAGAAGACACTCCCCTTGGCTGATTACAAATGGAATCAGCTTTGGATGCAGGTGACTTGATCATGATTTAATTCTATGAAATGTCCTCATCACAGCAGACAGGCCAGCACTTGTCCAACCAGACAAATAGGTACCACTTTCGGGTGGTACCTGCATATTGGCCAAGTTGACACATGAACCTGACCATGGCAATTCTCATCTTCTTCATTGGCATTTTCTGGATTTTCTACCCTTCCTTAGCATGAAACCTCATTTCCTCTTTCTTTGCTGTCTTGTACTCTTTTGCTGCACAATGTATATTTTTTTCTAGAGAAATTAAGATTTTTAATGTATAAGCAAATTTCATGAGAACAGAATGATTAAACAACATAATAATGGCAAAATCAGGCTATATTAGGTATGTGGAACTAGTTAACCCATGAATTAGACCATTGGGCCCTGAACATGGTACCTAGGTACATTAAGTATTTTCATATGTGTCTTGTTTTACTGGTAAAAATGCTTTCCTTTTAGTATGGAGAAAAAAATAGGACTGTCCATTATTCCCATCTTTAAAAAAGATAGCTGGAACTTCGAGTAGGCTGAGCCATGGTAACATGATTTGTGAGCTTCGTGACCTGGGATCTAAACCTTTTGCCACCTTTTGGCCCAGACTTGAAGCAGTTTACAGACCCAGACACCCTTGAATGAAGGGGAGGCCAGGTTCCTCTGGGGGAGAACCCTATTATACTGATACAAACTTATACTGTTAATCTCCCTCTAAACCTGTCCCAAGGAGACCCATGGCCTTTTACCAGGGTGACTGCATTGGGGAAAAGGAAATGATCGGGTATTTAGGGAATTATTAGACATTAGTTCAGAAGTGACACTTCTTCCAGAGGACCCAAAATGTCACTCTGGCCCACCAGTCAGAGTGGGAGCTTATGGAGGTCAGGTGATCAGTGGAGTTTTAGCTAAAGTCCATCCCACGATGGGTACAGTGGGCCCCTAGACCCATTCTTTGGTTATTTCCCCAGTTCCAGAATGTATAATTGGAATGAACATACTGAGCAACTGGCAGAATCCCCACATTGGCTCTCTAACTCATGCAGTGAGGACTATTATGGTGGAAAAGGCCACGTGCAGGCCACTGGAACTGTTCCTACCTAGGAAAATAGTAAATCAGAAGTAATATTGGATTCCTGGAGGGATTGCAGCGATTACTGCCACTCTTAAGGACTTGAAGGATGCTGCGGTGGTGATTCCCACCATATCCCCATTCAACTCTCCTATTTGCCCTAAGCAAAAGAGAGGTGGGTCTAAGAGGATGACAGTGGATTATTGTAAGCTCAACCAGGTGGTAACTCCGATTGCATCTGCTGTTCCTAATGTGGTACCATTGCTTTAGCAAATCAATACATCCCCTGATACCTGGTATGCAGCTATTGATCTGGAAAGTGCTTTATTCTCAATAGCTATTAGTAAGGACCACGAGAAACAGTTTGCTTTCAGCTGGTAAGGTCAGCAATATACTTTCATTGTCCTATGTCAGGGGTATATCAACTCTCCAGCTTTATATTATAACCTTGCCCGCAGGTACCTTGATCATTTCTCCCTCCCACAAGACATCACATTGGTCCATTATATTGATGATATCATGTTGATTGGACCTAGTGAGCAAGAAGTAGCAACTACTCTAGACTTATTGGTAAGGCATTTGTGTGTCCAAGGATGGGAGATAAATCCAACAGAAATAAAGAAGCCTTCCACCTCAGTGAAATTTCTAGTTGTCCGGTGGTGTGGGGCATGTCAAGAAATCCCTTCTAATGTGAAAGACAAGTTACTGCATCGGGCCCCTCCTACAACTAAAAAAGAAGCACAATGCCTAGTCAGTCTCTTTGGATTTTTGTGACAATATATTTCTCATTTGGGAGTGCTACTCTGGCCCATTTATCAAGTGACAAGAAAAGCTGAAAATTTTGAGTGGGAACCTGAACAAGAGGAGGCCCTGTGACAGGTCCGGGTTGCTGTACAAGCTGCTCCGTCACTTGAGGCATATTATCCAGCAGATCCAATGGGGCTGACAGTGTCAGTGGCAAATAGAGATGCTGTTTGGGTTCTTTGGCAGGCCCCTATAGGAGAATTCCAATGCAGACCCAGAGGATTTTGGAGCAAACCTTGCCATCTGCTGCAGATTGCTACTCTCCTTTTGAGAAACAGCTTTTGGCCCACTACTGGGCCTTAATAGAGGCTGAATGCTTAACCATGGACCACCAAGTTACCAAGAGACCCGAGTTGCCTATCATGAGCTGGGTGTGGTCTGACCCACCAAGCCATAAAGTTGGGCGTGCATAGCAGCACTCCCTCGTAAATCAGAAATGGTATATATGAGATAGGGCCAGAGCAGGTCCTGAAGGCACAAGTAAGTTACATGAGGAAGTGGCCCAAATGCCCATGTTCTGCACTTCTGCCACCTTACCTTCTCTTTTCCAGACCACAGCTATGGCCTCTTAGGGAGTTTCTTACAGTGAATTGACTGAGGAAGAGAAAACTTGGGCCTGGTTTACAGATGGATCAGCACGATATGCAGGTACCACCCGAAAGTGGACAGCTGCAAAACTACAACCCCTTGCTCAGGTGTTCTTGAAGGACAGTGGTGAGAAGAAATCTCCCCAGTGGGCAGAAATTTGAGCAGTGCACCTGGTTGTTCATTTTGCTTGGAAGGAAAACTGGTCAGAGATGCATTTGCATAATGACTCATGGGCTGTGCTAATGGTTGGCTGGATGGTCCGGGACTTGGGAAGACCACAGTTGGAAAATTGGTGACAAAGTGGTCTGAGGAAGAAGTATGTGGATACACCTTTCAGAGTCGGATAAAAACGTGAAGATATTTGAGTCCCATGTGAGTGCACACCAGAGGGTGACTTTCACAGAGTAAGGTTTTAATAATCAAGTGGATAAGATGACCCACCCTGTGGATACACATCAGCTTCTTTCCCCAGAAACTCCTGTCATTGTCCAGTGGACTCATGAACAAAGTGGTCATTGTGGTAGGGATGGAGGTTATGCATGGGCTCAGCAACACGGACATCCACTCACCAGTGCTGACCTGGCTACAGTCACTGCTGAGTGTCCAATCTGTCAGCAGCAGAGACCCACACTCAGCCCCCAATATGGCACCATTCCCTGAGGTGAGCAGTCAGCTGCATCGTGGCAGGTTGATTCTATTGGACCACTCCCTTCAAGGAAGGGGCAGTGATTTGTTCTAACTAGAATAGACACATACTCTGGATATGGGTTTGCTTTCCCTGAATGCAATGCTTTCCCTGAATGCAATGCTTCCCCTAAAACTACCATCCGTGGGCTTCCAGAATGCCTTATCCATTGCCATGGTATTCCACACAGCATTGCTTCTGATCAAGGAGCACACCTTACAGCAAATGAAGTGCGGGAATGGGCACATGCTCATGGAATTCTCTGTCTTACAATGTTCCCCATCATCCAGAAGCAGCTGGGTTGATAGAATGATGGAATGGCCTTTTGAAAACTCAATTACAGTGCCAACTAGATGGCAATACCTTGAAGGGCTTGGGTAATGCTCTCCAGGAAGCTGTATATATGCTCTGAATCAGTATCTGCTGTATGGTGTTGTTTCTCCCATAGCCAAGATCCATGAGTTTAGGAACTAAAGGGTAGAAATGGGAGTGGTACCACTCACTATTACCCCTAGTGAGCCACTAGGAAAATTTTTGCTTCCTGTCCCTGCGACTCTGAGCTCTGCTGGTCTACAGGTTTTAGTTTCAAGGAGGGGAATGCTTCCACCAGGAGAAACAACAATGATTCCATTGAACTGAAATCTAAGACTGTCACCTTGTCACTTTGGGTTACTCATGCCCCTGGATCAACAAGCCAAGATGGGGATTACATTATTGTCTGGAGTGATTGACCCTGACTATTGGGGGAAATAGGACTGCAAGTACACAACGGAAAGAAGAGTTTTCTTGGAAAACAGGAAATCCCCTAGGGAGTCTTTTAGTACTACTATGCCCTGTGATTAAAATCAATGATAAGCTGCAACAACCCAATCCAGGCAAAGAACCACGGCCAGCTGAAGTGTTTGCTGTGGCTAAAGGGAGCATGAAATGGGTAGTGGAAGAAGGTAGTGATAAATATGAACTACGACCACATGATCAGTTACAGAAGCAAGGACTGTAATGCTCTTTTGTTCATGTTATCCTTTTTAAGTTGTAAGATATCAAGTTTAAGAAAGTATATTACCCAAGGAGTAGCTCCCTATTCTGGAGATATTTAATGTGTTTCCAGTTATATGTAGGATAGTTGAGTATTGTTAGGTGAAAGATAAAATGACTGTTTCATTTTTTATTTAAAAATTACATATGGTTTTAGGTGATATGCATAGCTGCCAAGTTGACAAGTCATGGACTGTCATGGTCAGGTTAATGTGTCAACTTGGCCAATTGGTGGTATCTGTTTGTCTGGTTGTACAAGTACTGCCCTGTCTGCTGCAATGAGGACATTTCATAGAATTAAATCACCATTATGTCAGCTGCATCCACAGCTGATTCCATTTGTAATCAGCCAAGAGGAGTGTCTTCTGCAATGAGTGACGCTTAATCTAATCACTGGAAGCTTTTAAGGAAGATTCAGTAGAGACAGGCTCTCTTTCTGTTTCAGCTGGAGAACCTCTCTTGGAGAGTTTGTCCAGACCTTCCATCCGAATCATCAGCTTCACAGCCTGCCCTGTGGATTTTGGACTCTGTGTTCCCTCGGTTAAGTGAGACACTTTTATAAATTTTATATTTGCGGATGTTTCCTGTTGATTCTGTTTCTCTAGAGAATCCTAACTAATACAAGAATGCTGACATACTGAGGAAAGTTCTTAAAAAATGATTTTAAAGATGCTCAATTAGATGAAGTAAAATGCAAGGAAAGAAACAAAGGATTTCAGGAACACAATGAATGAACATTATTTTTCTTGTTAAAGAGATAGATATTTTAGAATGAAACAAAAGAGAACTACTGGATAACTGAAATGAAAACTATCCAGAAGGGTTACAAGAGCAGATTGGAGCTGGAGGAAGAACGACTAAGTGAACTCATAAACAAGAGTCCTGAAATGAGTGAGGCTGAGGAGTAGAAAGAAAAAAAGAATTATTAAAAACAAAAATAGCCTAATACACATCTGGTACGTCATCAAGTCCACCAATATATGCATGATGTGTGTCCCATAAGGAAAGGTAAGAGAAAAATGTGAGAAAGGAATAGTCAAAGACACAATGACAAATAAATTTTTAAACTTAGCAAAAGACATGAATTTGCACATCCAAGCACTTCAGAGAATGCCAAACAGGATAAACATCAAAAAAAAATTCCCATCATATACTGATCATACCATAAGATGCAAAGTTCAAGGAGACTGTTCTGAAAGCTGCGAGAGAAAAGCAATATGTTATGTACATGTAGTCTCAATTAGATTGAGTGCTGGATTCTCATCAGAAATAATGGAAGCAAGAAGACAGTGTGTTGAAATATTTAAGGTGCTGAAAGAAAACAATTTCCAACCAAGAATTCTGTATCTGATGAGACTCTTTTTAAAAAATGACAGATTAAGGCACCCTCAAATAAATAAAAGGAGATGGAGTTCATCATTGCAGACAAGACTAAAGAGAGTTTTTCAGATTGATAAGAAAGGACACTGGACAATGTTTCACAGCAGCATAAAGAAATAAAGACCTGCAGTAATGGTAACCATTTGGGTAATTATAAATGCAAGCATTATTGTGTTGTTTAGTAGGTAACTCCACATCTTACTTCCTACAGGTGCTAAAATGCAAATGCATAAAAACTAATGATAAACCCATGTTTTGGACTTACAATAGTCAAGTGGTAAGAAGTACAAAAAATTATGGGGCAACACAAGGGTGTAGGAAAAATGTAAGTAACTTTGAAAGTGAATGGATTAAACTCTCCAGTAAAAAGGCAGTAATTGGCAGAATGGATAAAGAAAGGCATGACTCAACCTTATGCTGTCTGCAAGCAACTCACATTAAATTAAAAAACACAAGTAGTTTGAAAGTGAAAGGATGGAAAGAAAAGATACCAAAAGAGAGTCAGGTTGGCTATAATAACATTGTATAAGATAGACTTTGCCAAAAACAGTTATGAGGGACAAATATGGTCATTATATATAAATAAAGATTACAATTCAGCAAAAAATATGTTACAAATATAAATATGGATGCACCTAACAGCAGAGCCCAAGAATATGTCATGCAAATACAGATTTAAAGGTAAAACTTGATATTTTTACATTAATAGTAGGAGTTGTTAACAAACCACTCTAAATAATTGATTGAACAGCTAGTCAGAAGATCAATAAGGAAATACAGAACTTGAATGATACACTAAAATAACTAAAACTAACATATATATATATATATATATATATCACTACATTAAAAAACAGAATACATATTCTTCTCAGGTACACATGGTTTGATTTCCAGGATAAGCTATATGTTGATCACAAAACATGTTCTCAATAAATTAAAAAATATTGAAGTCATACAATGTATAGTCATGGACCACAATGAAATGAAACAAGAAATCAATAACAGAGGGAGAAATGGGAAGTTCAAAAATATGTATAAATTGAACACTATACTATTAAACAACCAATGAATAAAACAGAAATTCAGAAGTGAAATTAGAAAATAGCCTGAGGTGAATGAAAATGAAAATACAACATGCCAAAATTTATGGGATTCAGTGAAGGCAATGCATGGAGGGACATTTATAACTCTAAACCCTTACATTAAAAAATAAGAAAGATTTTAAGTCAGAGGCCTAAGTTCAAAACTGGAATAACTAGAAAACGAAGAGTAAACTAAACCCAAAGCAAGCAGAAGAAATGAAATCACAAAAATTAGAGTGGAGATAAATGAAACAGAAAACAAAAACTCAATTTGATAGAATCAACAAAACTAAAAGTGGATTTATTGAAAAGATCAATAAAATTGACAAAATTTTAGCTAGACTGACACAGTAAAAAGAGAGAGGGTACAAACATCAAAAATCTAATACGAAAAAGGGGGACATTACTTTTGACCCTGCTGAACTAATATATATATATATAAGAGGATGCTCTGAACAACTGTATGCCAATAAATTAGATGAACTAGATGAAATCAACAAATTCTTAGAAACACCAAAACAACATATCGGTTTCCAAATGCACAAATACCCAAACCAATTTATAAATCAGTGCTATCCCAATAACCTTCTTTGCAGATATGGAAGTCAATTACCAAATTTATATTGAAGGTACGATGGTTTGAATCTGTTATGCATCCCAGAAAAGCCTGGGTTCTTTTAATCCATCCCTGTGGGTGCAGAAATATTGTAGTGGGGACTTTTGCTTAGGTTGCTTCCATGGAGATGTGACACTGCCCACTCAAAGTGGGTTTTAATCCCCTTCCTAGAGTCCTTTTTGAGAGGATGAAAGTCGCAGACATTTTGGAGAGAGCTCATAGAATCTAAAAGAGCAATGCCCAGAGACATTTTGAAGCATAGGAGCAGCAGACATTATCATGTAGCTTCCAATATTATACAGGAGAAGACTGGATTCCAGCAGCCATTAATGAGAGATGCTTTAGCAAACCAAAATAGAAAATTTAGGGTCCCTGAATAGCTATGGACACATTGGAAAAGAAGAATGAATTTGGAGGACTCCATTTTTCTGATCTTAAAACTTGTAACAAAGCCATAGTAAACAGTACAGCATGGTACTGGCATAAGAAAAGACATATTGACCAATGGAATTTAATTGAGAGCTCAGAAATCAAGCCACACATTTATGGTGAATAGATTTTTTAGAAGGTTTCACAGACTACTCAATTTTGAAAGAATAATCTCTTCAACAAATAGTGCTGGAAAACTGGATCTCTATTTGCAATAAGAAGGAGGAATCCGAACTCACATCATATACAAAAATCAAAACAAAATAGAATAAAGAACTTAATATAAAAGCTAAACCTATAAAACTCCTAGAAAGATATAGAGAAACATCTTTAAAAAAATTTTTTATTGTGTAATATAACATATACACAAAGCAAAGAAAGAAAAAAGCAATAGTTTTCAAAGCACTCTTCAACACATAGTTACAGGATAGATCCCAGAGTTTGTCATGGGCTGCTATATGATCCTCTCAGATTTTTCCTTCTAGCTACTCCAGAATATAGGAGGCTAGAAGGAATAATATTTTTTATCATCACAATCAACTTTTTTTTTCTATTTTGTGAAAAATAATATATATACAAAAAAGCAAAAAATTTAAAAGCACAGCACCACAATTAGTTGTAGAATGTATTTCAGAGTTCGGTATGGGTTACAGTTCCACAATTTTAGGTTTTTACTTCTAGCTGCTCTAAGATACTGGAGACTAAAAGAGATATCAATATAATGATTCAGTGATCATATTCATTTGCTAAACCCTATCTTTTCTGTTTAACTCCACCTTTGATCTTTCCATCCCTCTCTTTAGGGGTATTTTGGGGCTATGGCCTTTCTAAATTTTTCATGTTGGAAGGGTCTGTCAATGGTATGGTGTAGAGGGATGGATAGGAACTATCTGATGTTCTGGAGAGGCTGGGCCCTCTAGGTTGCAGGACTTATCTGTTCCAGGGACCCATCTGGAGATTGTAGGTTTCTAGAAAGTTACTGTAGTGCATGGAACACTGGTGGAAACTTATATATTTCCCTAGGTGTTCTTTAGGATTGGCTGGAATGGTTTTAATTGGGGTTTGGCAAGTTATGATAGGTAGTAATGTCTAACTGAAGCTTGCATAAGAGCAAGCTCCAGAGTAGCCTCTCAGCTCTCTTTGAACTCTCTCAGCCACTGATTCTTTATTAATTACATTTCTTTTCCCCCTTTTGGTCAGGATGGAGTTGTTGATCCCACAATGCCAGGGCCAGACTCATCCTTGTGAGTTATCTCCAACACCACTAGGGAGACTTTCACCCCTGGATGTCATGTCCCAGGTAGGGGGAAGGGCAATGATTTCATTTGCAGAGTTGGTTTTAAAGAGACTGAGGCCACATCTGAGCAACAAAAGAGGTCCTCCAGAAGTAACTCTTAGGCATACCAATAGGTAGACTAAGCTTCTCCATTACCCACATTAAGCTTAACAAAAGTAATCCTCAAGATGAAGGGCTTGGCCTATTAATTTAAGTGTGCCTAAAGTTTGACACAACATCAGGGGATTCTCTGATGGTAAAGTTTAATAGCTCCCATCCCTCAAGAGACTTTGCCAATACTTTTTGATTATATGCTTAGCATACTCTAGGATGTATCTGGGGATCACATTAGTCTATATAGGATTAAAGGACCACTTTCTTATTCTGGACTCCCTGTGCTTCAATTGTTCAAATGAGCTATACAAATAGGTTGAATTAGATTATGTGCTAAAAAATTTAGATTCCAGACCAAGTAAACCTTTCTTCCTTTGCTCTCAAAGAGTATGAGTGGTTCTAAAATATAGACAATGTCTTCCTTACCCTAGTGTTCTGAATTGCTTTAAACCTGACCCCGTCTGCTTCATTCTTATCTCTAAATACCAGGATATATATATATATATATGTATATATATATATATATGTAAAACAGCATCTCAAAATCCAGAAATAATAATTACCACTTTGGACTAAATGTGTTTGCTATAACAGCTTACAATCTAGGCCCCTGTTTTCTTATAAGTGTTTTCTAAAGGAGACCATACAATAATTGCTGTTTCATTTCAAGACTTATTTTGCCTCACCAAATGTCCCATACATTCATTAGCATCATTGCATGCCTCATGACCTTATTCTGTTTTGTAGCAGTACAACATTTGATCGTACGTATACACCATGGTTCACCAATCTACTTCTCAGTCAGTGCATCCTTCAGCCAACTGCATTCACCAGGCATTATATATAATGCCCAAAGTCAACAGCCCATGAACACTCTCAATTTTAGATAATTTCATTGTTCCCAGTAGAAACATAACCAATAAACACATGCTTACCAAATAGGAAGTCTAACCTCCTTTTAAATCTTCTCCCTCTCCCCATTATTTACCACTGCTGTTGCTGTGGTAGTGCGATGTTTTCCTTTCAAACATAGCCCATAACATGTAATAGCAGTTTACCCCATACCCTGAACTTAAACACTCTTTGTACATGAATCATACCTATGAAGTAGTTCTTGCAAGAACTAATTTATATTTCTAGTGTTAACCAGTGGGACACATAGCTCTATAAAACTCCTTTCAATCTTGTTCATTTTCAATATGGTAATATTACTTATAGTCCCACTAGAGAACTGCCTTCCTTGCTATCTATCCACTTACATTCGAGTTCAATCTCATTAGTTAACCATTCACCCATCTCTAGCTTCTCTGTATCTCTAAATCCCCAATAGTCTGTATTATAAGCCTCTGATTTTTACCTTTACAAGGTCATAAATGTAGAATCATACAGTATCTATCTTTTTGTGTCTGGCTTATTTCACTCAGAATTATGTCCTCAGGGTTGATCCATCTTGTAATGTGCTTCAGGACATCATTTTGTCTTACTGCTGCATAATATTTCATCGTATGTATATACCACATTTTGTTAATCCACTTGTCTATTGATGGGCATTTGGTTTGTTTCCATCTTTTGGCAATTGTGAATAATGCTGCCATGAACATCGGTGTGCAAATGTCTGTTTGTGTCTCTGCTTACAACTCTTCTGGGTATACACCAAGTAGTGCTATTGTTGGGTCATAGGGCAACTCAATATTTAGTTTCCTAAGGAACCGCCAAACTGTCTTCCATAGTGGATGCACTATTATACATTCCCACCAGTACGGCATAACTCTCCCAATTTCTCCACATCATCTCCAACATTTATACTTTCCTGTTTGTTTAATAGCAGCCATTCTTATAGGTGTGAGGTGGTATTCCATTGTAGTCTTGATCTGCATTTCCCTTATAGCCAATGAAAATGAACATCTCTTCATGTGCTTTTGAGCCATCTGCATTTGCTCTTCTGAAAAATGCCTATTCATATCTTTAGCCCATTTTATAATTGGGTTGTTTGTTCTTTTGTTGTTGATTTGTATGATTTCTTTATGTACACAGGATATCAAGCCATTGTCTAGTATGTGATTTCCGAATATTTTCTCCCACTGAATTGGCTACCTCTTCACTTTTTTGACAAAGTCTTTTGAGATGCAGAAGCATTTGCTTTTGAGGAGTTCCTATTTATCTATTTTTTTCTTTTGTTGCTTATGCTTTGGGCATAAAGTTTAGGAAGCTACTTCCTATTACTAGGTCTTGAAGATGCTTCCCTACATTTTCTTCTAGAAGTGTTTTGGTAATAGTTCTTTTATTTAGGTATTTGATCCATTTTGACTTAATTTTTGTATATAGTGTAAGGTAGGGGACTTCTTTCATTCTTTTGGCTATTAATATCCATTTATCCCATGCCCATTTATTGAAAAGACTATTTTGCCTCAGTTCAGTGGATTTGGGGGCTTTGTAAAAAATCAGTTCACCATAGATTTCTGAATTCTCAATTTGATTCCATTGGCCAATACTTCTCTCTTTATGCTAGTACATGCTGTTTTGACCACTGTGGCTTTATAATAGGTTTTAGAGTCAGAGAGTGTTAATCCTTCCACTATGTTCTTTTTTAGGATGCTTTTAGCTATACTGGGTCCCTTTCCCTTCCAGATGTATTTGGTAATTAACTTTTCCAAGTCTTCAGAGTAGTTTGTTGGAACTTTCATTGGCATTGCATTGAATCTGTAGATCAATTTGGGTGGAATTGGTATCTTAACTATGTTGAACCTTATTATCCATGAGCAGGGAATGTTTTTCCACCTATTTAGATCTTCTTTGATTTCTTTTAGCAATGTTATGTAGTTTTCTGCGTATAAGTTCTTTACGTCCCTAGTTAAGTTCATTCCTAAGTGCTTGATTCTTTTAGTTACTATTTTGAATGGAATTTTTTCTTTAACTGACTCCTCAGTTAGGTCATTGCTTGTGTGTAGAAACCTTGCTGATTTTTGTACATTAATTTTATATCCTGCCATCTTGCTGAATTTGTTTATTAGCTCAAGTAACTTTGCTGTGGATTTCTCAGGATTTTCCAAGTGTAGTATCATGTCATCTGCAAATAATGAAAATTTTACTTCTTCCTTTCCAATTTGGATGTCTTTTATTTCTTTATTCTGCCTCATTGCCCTAGCAAGAACTTCTAGCACAATGTTTAATGACAGTGCCGCCGTTGGACATCCATGTCTTATTCCTGACCTTGGTGGGAAAGTTTTCCCATCTCTCTCCGTTGACTACGATGCTGGTGATTTTTTTTTCATACGTTACCTTTTTCATATTGAAAAAGTTACCTTTACTTCCCATCTTTTGAAGTGTTTTTATCAGAAAATGTTTTGGTATTTTGTTGAGTGCTTTTTTCCCAGCATCAATCGAGATGATCATGTGATTTTTCTCTTTCAATTTATTAATGTGCTATATTACAGCAATTGATTATCTTGTATTGAATCCTCATTGCATTCTTGGTATAAACCCGACTTTGTTGTGGTGTATAATTCTTATAATGTGTTGTTGGATTCGAGTTACTAATATTTTGTTGAGAACTTTTGCATCTATGTTCATTAGGGAGATTGGTCTTTAGTTTTCCTTTCTTATAGCATCCTTACACGAATTGGGTATTAAAATGATATTAGCTTCATAAAATGAGTTAGGTATGTGTGGTAGTTAGATTCAGTTGTCAACTTGGCCAGGTGAAGGCATCTAATTCTGTTGCTGTGGACATGAGCTAATGGTACGTGGACCTCATCTGTTGCTGATTTCATCTGAAGTCGAGTAGGAGGCGTGTCTGCTGCAATGAATGATGTTTGACTTAATTGGCTGGTGCTTAAATGAGATAGCACAACATAGCACAGCCCAAGCAGCTCAGCATACCTCATCTCAGCACTTGCAGCTCAGCTCAGGACTTTGGAGGTGCAGAAAGAAATCACCCCGGGGAAAGTTGTTGGAACCAAGAGACCTGGATGAGAAGGCCAGCAGAGACCACCATATGCCTTCAAACATAAGAAAGAACCTCAGTTGAAAGTTAGTTGCCTTTCCTCTGAAGAACTAATAAAATAATCCCCTTTTATTAAAAGCCAATCCATTTCTGGTGTGTTGCATTCTGGCAGCTAGCAAACTAGAGCAGATTATGGTACCAGAGAGTGGGGTGCTGCCACGGTTTGCAAATACCAGATATGTTGGAATGGTTTTTTTGATGGCTAAGGGGAAGATTTTGGAGGAACTGTGAAGAGAATGATGGAGAAGTCCTGGAGTGCTTGAAGAGACTGTTGGTGTAAATGGAACCACTGCCAATCTGGACAAAGGAAGACACAAAGAGAAAAATTGCAATTTGCAGGGTAAGAACCACAGAAGCTCAGGTCTGAAGCCAAGAAACCTCAGCCAGGAGAGTGGACCCACCCATATACATGGAGAGGGTGAGTTTGCCCTGAGGGCAGAGGATGAATCTCCCATCTCATTGCAGTGGAAGAGTTGTGCTGTCTCAGGCCTTGGAAAAGTTATAGCATGCTTCTTGCTACTATTATTGCTGAAACATCTATCACTCTCTTCAGTTTTGGGGACTGGGGAGAGTCTGGCTGCCACCACATTGAGGGGTTGAGCGTGTGTCCTGGAAATGGCAGAGAGCCCAGAGGTGGCCCTGATGCCTGGAGAGAGTGGAGCCAAGAAAAAGGTGGTTTCCTCAATGTTCCCCAAGGTTGATTTGGAAAGAGGTGGTCCACTGCATAGGTCCTTGGAAAGGGTGTCACTTTCTAAAGCTGAAGGATAAATGGCTTTCAGACTTTGAAATCCAATGGTATTTGCCCTGCAGGTTTTCCTTCCAATTTCTCCTTATGCATCCTGTGACTGTCCCTCCTTTGCATATTGGCACCAGACAACTTGTTTTGAGATTCACAGGTCCACAGTCAGAAGGGAATTTTTTGTATCTTAATATTGTTTAAGGTGATGCATGTAGTTGCCAAGTTGACAAGGGGTGGACATGGGTTGTTAGACTCATTTGTCAACTTGGCCAGGTGAAGGCACCTAATTCTGTTGCTGTGGACATGAGCCAATGATATGTGAACCTCATTTGTTGCTGATTTCATCTGCAGTCAGGTAGGAGGCATGCCTGCTGCAATGAATGATGTTTGACTTAATTGTCTGTTGCTTAAATGAGAGAGCACAACATAGCACAGCCCAAGCAGCTCAGCATACCCCATCTCAGCACCCGCAGCTCAGCCCAGGCCTTTGGAGGTGCAGAAAGAAATCACCCCAGGGAAAGTTTTTGGAACCCAGAGGCCTGGAGAAAAGGCTGGCAGAGACCACCATATGCCTTCCCACATAAGAAAGAACCTCAGTTAAAAGTTAATTGCGTTTCCTCTGAAGAACTAATGAAATAAATCCTCTTTTATTAAAAGCCAATCCATCTCTGGTGTGTTGCATTCTGGCAGCTAGCAAACCAGAACAGTGGGGCTCCATTTTCCTCAAATTTTTGGAAAAGTTTGAGCAGGATTGGTGTTATTTCTTTTTGGAATGTTTGATAAAATTCCCCTGTGAAGCCATCTGGCCCTGTGCTTTTCTTTGTTGGAAGATTTTTGATGGCTGATTGAATCTCTTTGCTTGTGATTTGTTTGTTGAGATCTTCTATTTCTTCTTGAGTCAGTGTAGCTTGTTTGTGGTTCCAGGAATTTGTGCATTTCTTCTAAGTTGTCTAGTTTGTTGGCCTATAGTGTTCATAGTATCCTTTTATGATTTCTTTTATTTCTTCAGTGTTTGTGGTAATGCACCCCCTGATTTTGTTTATTTGTATCCTGTTTTATTCCTTTGTAAATATTCCTAGTAGACCATCAATTTCATTGACTTTCACAAAGAATCAACTTTTGGTTTTATTGATTCTTTTCATTCTTCATTTGTTCTCCCAGTCATTTAACTCTGCTTTAATCTTTGTTATTTCCCTTCTTTTTGTTTTCAGGTTAATTTGTTGTTCTTTCTAAAGTTCTTCTAGATAAGTAGTTAAGTCCTTGATTTTTGCTCTTTCTTTTTTTTTTTTTCTAATATAGGCATTTAGGGCAATAAATTTCCCACTCAGCACAGGCTTTGCTGAATCCCATATGTTCTGATATGCTGTATTTTCATTATCTTTCATCTCCAGATAGCACTGATTTCTCTAGCAATTTTTTCTTTGACCCACTGGTTGTTTAAGAATGTGTTATTTAATCTCCATATATTTGTGAATGTTCTCATTCTTTAGCGGTTTTGATATCCAGCTTTATTCCACTCTGATCAGAGAAAGTGCTTTGAATAATTTCAATGTTTTAAATTTATAAAGACTTGTTTTGTGTCCCAGCATAAGATATGTCCTGGGGAATGTTCCATGAGCACTAGTGAAGAATGTATATCCTGGTGTTTTGTGGTGCAATTACCTATATATGTCTGTTAGGTCTAATTCATTTATCAAGTTGTTTAACTTCTCTATTTTCCTGTTGATTTTCTGTATGGTTGTTTTGTTTATGAAAGAGAATGGTGTATTGAAGTCTCCTACTATCATTGCTGAAACATCTATCACTCTCTTCAGTTTTGCCAATGTCTGTCTCATGTACTTTGGAGCTCCTTGATTGGAAGCATAAACATTTGTGATTGTTATTTCTTCTTGGTGAATTGCTTCTTTAATTAATATATTAGTCCTTTTTTGCCTCTTAAGATGTCTTTATTTTTAAAATCTATTTCACCCGATATTAATTTAACTACTCCTGCTTTCTTTTGTTTACAACTTGAATGGAAAATTTTTTCCTTCCTTTCACTTTTTATCTATTTATACCCTTGTGTCTAAGATGAGTCTCATGTAAGCAGCATATAGTTGGATTATATTTCTTAATCCATTCTGCCAATCTATATCTTTTAATTGGTAACTTTTGTCCATTAATGTTCAAAGTTATTACTGAAAAGGCGCTTCTTGAATACACCAACTTATCCTTTGGATTTTATTTGTCAGATCTATATATTCTTTTACCTCTTCTCTTTTTATCCTTTAAGTTACCCTTATTGGTACTTTTCAATTATGTATCCTCCTCCAAGTCTCCCTCTCCTGTCTCTTTTGTTTGGTTTTAATTAACAGAATTCCCTTTAGTATTTCTTGTAGGACTGGTCTCTTTTTGACAAATTCTTTCAGTATTTGCCGTGAAAATGTTAATGTCCCCCTCAGTTTTAAAATACAATTTGGCTGGGTATGGAATTCTTGGCTGGAAGGGTTTCTCTTTCAGGATCTGAAATATATCATACCACTGCCTGCTCACCTCCATGATGACAGTTGAGCTGTCTGAACCATCTTATGTTGTTTCCCTTATATGTAGTAGATTGTTTTTTCTCTTGCCACTTTCAGAATTTTCTGCTTCTCTTCAAAATTTGACAGACTGATTAGTATGTGTCTTGGGGAAGGCCTATTTGGATTTATTCTATTTGGATTTCATTGAGCTTTATTGTATCTTTATGTTCTTTATAAGGGTTGGAAGTTTTCCTCGATTATATTTTCAACTACTCTTCCTAGCCCTTTACTCCTCTCTTCTCCTTCTGGGACACCAATGATTCTTTTATTTGTGTGCTTTTTTTTTTTAATTTGCATATGGGCAGGAGGCACCAGGGATTGAACTCCAGACCTCCAGCACGGCAGGTCGGAGCTCTGCCTGCTGAGCCACGGCAGCCGCCCTGTGTGCTTTGTTTTGTCCATCATTTACCTGAGATCCAATTCAAATTTTTTCGTCATTTTTGCCATTTGCTGTTTTGAGTGTTTGAAATCAGTTATTCTGTCCTTTAGTTTGCTCATTCTTTCTTCTACCTCTTCAAATCTGTTGTTGTGTGTCTCTAGTATGTTTTTTATTTTGTGTACCAAATCTTTAATCTCTGTGATATCTGCTATTTTTCTATTTATTCTTTCAAGTTCCTCCTTCTGCTCTTCTACTGTCTTCTTGATTTCCTTCATGTCATTATCTGTCTCACTTATTTTATTTAGTAGAGTTATATGAACATCTTTGATTAGTTGTTCCAATGTCTGTGTTTACTCTGATGTTTTAATTTGATCGTTAGGTGGGGTTATATCTGTCTGCATTGTGATATTCTTAGTGATCTTCTGTTGTTTTCACTGCATGTAAATATCTTGATTGATTTCTTCAGAAGTCGATTTCTTTCAGTAGTCTAAAGCCTTGTATTTGCAGGATGGATGTGTTGCACAATGCAGGGCATGGGTCAGGGAACAACAGTGTGGTGATGCTTTGTAGTGCAGGTATAGGTGCAGGTTGGGGATGCTATACTGGTGCTTGTAAACCTGGATGCCCAGCAGCCAGGGAGGATGTGCCCATGTGGGTACCCGTGTGTAGGAGTCATGTTCCTGGTGTGCACTGGTCTAGGGACTGGGACCCTTTGTAAGCATGTGTAAAGCTATGGCAGTGGGTCAGCATTATGCCTGCAATGGCTGAGGCAGATGTAACCTGACTGAGCAGGTCAGTGCTATCCCAGAGCTATGGGGTGTGACTAGGTGTCATGCACATGCATGGGTCTAGGAATGCTGTAAATTGATTCACCAGTGGAGAGAGCTCAGTAGGGGAGGAATGAAGCTGTGACTTTATGGGTTGGAGGTGGATGTGGCCTGTGTATGGTGGTAAGTACCCACAGCCTTTATGCACTGGTGAAGACTGCAGGGTGCAAGGAGGGGGAAGTAGTGCTCAGGAGGGGTGTAAGAGAGATGATTGGGCTGTACTTGGGGTGGTTGTGTGGGGCAGATACACAGGCAAGGGGTGTTGGGACCAGGTTGCTTGGAGCATGAGGAGTGGGGGCAGGTGATGGGGTTCAGGTGCATGGGGTGTGGGGTGAGTCAAAGGGCTGCACTGGTGAGGGTAGTGTATTCAAGGTATGCAGCTTGGCTTACTTCCTAGTTCCCATCTCCCCATCTATGCACTTCTGAGCACTTCAGGCTTCCTCATTAGGCTCTGGTTCTCTACTTAGAGAAGCATCTTTAGGACAGAGTTAATCTATGTTCTTATTCTTTACCCTCAAAACAAATATGGTGAACAAAATACATATAATCTACACTGTAATGGAGCTTTCAGTTCAAAATGAAAAGAAAGCCTTAAATTCAATTTAGAATAGAATTTAGGAAACATTCAAACCTCTGGTTCTGTTAAAATTGTCAAACATGGATATACTCAGCACTGCTGTCTTCACCCAAGTCTTCTGGGTTTGATATCTCTATACACTTGATTTTTACTAGAGCTTTTCCTCTGAATTATGCACTGAACTTTTCTATTCCTGTTTCTAGTGCTAGTGGTAGCAGATGTGATTCTAAGCATCGCCTCATATTAGGACACTTTATGGAGAGGGTGTAGCATTTCTAAATTTGGCACTCCTAATTCTTTATTAAGTATCCAGACTCTTGGACTTGAATGAACAAACTATTAGAAAGCTTCCAAATTCATTCTCTGTCCACAAATCAGTAGATTTGAGATATTAAAGAATTTGGTGTCTAAAACACTGTTTTTATTTGGCAAGTCATTAAATATAAATGGGAAATCTTCAGATCTTGTTTTTGTCTATATCATGGTATTGTCAGATTGAATACAAGCCCTGAGGCCTCCTCTCTTATTGCTAATGTCAAGACTTGAGTGGTTAACCGGTGGGGTTGAAAGGTCATAGTCTAGGAGAATTTTGCCAGAAATTAAGGATGAGGACCCTGAACAGCTCAAAGTGGTGCAAAGTTGGGAATTGCTTTGCTAGCAAATTAGGAAGAAAAGTTCTTTGGTGATGATATTTGGATTTGGGTATAGCAAGTGGTTAAATTTTTAGGAATCAGAAAATCTGTGGGCAATTAGTACCTGGCTATACCAGGAATTTAGATCTCTAAGAGGCTGGAATATTTCTTGATTCCTTCAAATGGGGTCCATGATAGATCCTATCACCAGGTTTAGTTTATGCTATTGATACAGGTGACCAGAATGAGAAGTTATTATAGATACTTCAAGGATCCAGAAACTGTCCCCAGTTTTACTCCTAATGACTGAATTTGCTATAAGAAAAATGGGAGTTTCAAACTTGGGGGAGGTTGCATATATTTGGCCATGTATATTTATATATCCTCTCTCCCCTTAGAAAGGAGAATATCTGAAGCTTAATCACATTAGAGAAGGTATTACTGGAACCCAAATCTCCACACAGTATCTTCTAAATGACTTAGTTTTCATTTTAAATAATGAAATAATAAATATTTCAGGTATACAAAAATCATATAGTAATAGATAAGATTTTTAACATCTTTGTATAGATTCCTCAACTTAAGAAAGCATCATTTGTACAATCAAAGTCTCCAACCTTTATCTCATTCTCCTTGTCCCCCATTGTTAAATATTATCAAATTGTTTTCTAAAGTATTTGTATTATTTTAAATTACATCTTTTTACACTCCAACTATCAATTTATGAGAATTCTTGATGCCTCACATACTCCCTATCACTTGTGACTGTCAGGCTTCTCATTCTTGCAAATTTCTGGGTGTGACATGGTAAACATAGAATGTATGTTCTCTCAGATTGCAGTTTTCTTAATTCCTTTATAGTGTCTATTGAGGCAGATAATATTTTATTTAAATATATTTGAATTTGCCAATCTTTCCTTTGAGATGTAGGCTTCATTGTATTTTATTGAAGAATTCCTTCCCTAAATGAAATAATAATATTTACCTACCATTGCCTCTAAACTATTTAAAGTTCTTCTACTCACATTGAGGTCTTTAATTTTGGATGGAGTTCATTTCTGTCCATGGTGTAAAATTAAGAGATTTAATTTTCCATCATTTCTGTAAGGCCTCTTCTCATATATGAATTGTCCATATATGTATGTTTCTGGGCTGTTCCATTTGTTCCATTGATACATATGGTATATCCTTATGCAATTCAACACTATTGATTGGCTCAATTTCTTTTAAGGTAAGTCATTCCATCTTTAACTACTCCCAAAAAATATCTTGGCTAATCATTGTGCTTTTTACTTCTAAATAAACTTTCAAATTGGCTTGTCAACTTTCATGAAAATCCCTCTTGATATTTTGATAAGAATTTCATGCACATTATAGTTTAGTCTGGGAAAAATTTACCCTTTCATTCTATGTAGCATTCTTATCCATGAACTCAATACTTCTCCCCATTATTTAGTGCATTTCAATAAAGTTGTACAATTTTTTTAACTTCACACTTCAGATTGGGTTTAATTTTAGGTACTTTGTATTTTGTTGCTATTCAATTGAGATCTCTGAAATAAGTATATATGTATGTAAATATACATATAGATTTGATTTTCCTTTTAATATGAAGTTATATATGATAACCATGATGAGCTCATTTTTATTTTAATAATTTATAAATTATCTTGACTTTTTCTATGTAAACAGTATGTTCTGTGATTAATGGTAGTTTTGTTTTTAACTTTCCATTTCTTCATTATTATTATTATATTTTGCCCTGCTTTTCTAGTCCAAGCCACTACAGACTTCAGTACAATGTTGAATATTAGTGGTGATAGTAAATTCTTTTTTTTTTTTTAATTTGCATATGGGCAGGAGGCACCAGGGATCGAACTCCAGACCTCCAGCATGGCAGGTCGGAGCTCTGCCTGCTGAGCCACGGCAGCCGCCCAGTAAATTCTTTATTATGTGACATTTTAAAAATTTGATTTCAATTTAGATTTCAAAGGCAATGCTTCCAATTTTCCACTTTAAACCATAATGTTTACTTTAAGATTTTTATAGGCCCTATTTTCATGTTTATGGAGTGTCCATCTAGTCCTTTTTTAAAAAAGGTTTTATCATGAATAATTGCTAGATTTTATTAGATGATTTCCATAAGAAAATGTTTCATCTTATGCTTTCCTTTGAATTCACTAATGTGATGAATTATATTAGTAGATTTTCTAATGATCAACCAAACTTGTGTTCCTAGGACAAACAACTCTGGCCACCATACACACATATATGCATGTACGTGTATTTGCATATACACATACACATGTATGCATACATATACATAGGTGGATTTATTTTTCAATATTTCTATTTATGATTCTTTTCTATCTTTAAAAGTGAGATTGGTGACTGATGTCATCAACATAGTGACATCAGAAACTACTGCAAATATCTCCTCAGAGATTCAATGTAAAAACAGACAATTGTGAATTGTTCAGAACACTGTAGGAAGATATAGACTGGAGAAGGACCCTGTCATGGTCAGGTTCATGTGTCAACTCACAAAGGTGGTGGTGCCCAGTTGTCTGGTTGAGAAAGCACTGACTTGTCTGTTGCTATGAGGACATTTCATGGACCTAAATCATGACCATGTTGGCAGCATCCACAGATTGATTGCATTTGCAATAAGCTAAGGACTGTCTTCTGCAATGAGTGATGCTTAATCTAATCACCAGAGGGGTATTAAGGAGGACTCAGAAGATACAATCACTCTTCCTGCTTCAGCCAGCCAGCCTCTCCTGAGAATTCATTGAGGACCTTCATTGGAGCTGCCAACTTGTAGACTGCCATACAGATCTTGGACTCTTATATCCTCACAGTTGCCCAGCCAGCCTCTCCTAAGAGTTCATTGAGGATCTTCATTGGAGCTTCCAGATTGTGGCCTGCTGTACAGAGCTTGGACTCTATATTTCCACAGTTATGTGAGACACTTTTGTATATTACATATTTACAGATATCTCCTGCTGATTCTTTTTCTCTAGAGAATCCTAGCTAACAGTTTAATACCAGAAGTAGGGTGGTTCTTAAGATACAGAATCTTAAAAATGAGCTTTAATGATTGGATTTCTACTCTGACTGGACTCGAAGGCACTAAAGACTCTGTTTCCCATAATCAGAATAACACTGCCAATCCACAACCTACTTTGGACCTGGTATGTTATATATCCTTGAGAATGATCTATGAGCACTTGAGAAAAATGCATATCTTGCCATTTTTTGGTGTGATGCTTTGTAAATTTCTTTTAAGTCTATTTCATTTATTGGAATGTTCAAAATCTCTGTTTCCTTATTGATACACTATCTAGATTCATTGATGAGGGCAGTGTATTGATTTTCCAAAGTAGATCTCAATAAATTTAAAAAGATTGAAATTGCATAAAGCACATTCTAAGAATATAAAGGAATGAAGTTGAAAATCAATAGCAAGCAAAAGGCT
This sequence comes from Myrmecophaga tridactyla, assembly GCA_004026745.1. Classification (NCBI taxonomy): domain Eukaryota; kingdom Metazoa; phylum Chordata; class Mammalia; order Pilosa; family Myrmecophagidae; genus Myrmecophaga; species Myrmecophaga tridactyla. The sequence continues at coordinate 50,876 of PVIY010007387.1, read as the reverse complement.
GGAAAATTCTCATATATATGAAGGATAAACAGCACACTTAAAAAAATTTTTTTTTTTAATTTGCATATGGGCAGGAGGCACCAGGGATCGAACTCCAGACCTCCAGCACGGCAGGTCGGAGCTCTGCCTGCTGAGCCACGGCAGCCGCCCACTTTTAAAATTTTTATTGATAAAACAACACAAACACAAACATTCTTAACATACAAACATTCCATACATGGGGTAAAATCAATGGCTCACAATGGATCACGTAATTGTGTATTCATCACCATGATCATTTTTTTAGAACATTTGCATCACTTCAGAAAAAGAAATAGAGAAAAAAGAAAAAAACACATACATACCATAGCGCTAACTGCCCCCTCTCATTGACCACTAGTATTTCCATCTACCCAATTGATTTTAACCTCTGCTCCCCCATTATTTGTTTATTTTTATCCATATTTTTTACTCATATGTCCATACCCTAGATAAAGGGAGCATCAGATACAAGGTTTTCACAGTCACATAGTCACATTGTAAAGACTATATCATTATGCAATCATCTTCAAGAAACAAGGGTACTGGAATATGGCTATACAGTTTCAGTTACTTCCATTTAGCCACTCAAATACACCATAAACTAAAAAGGAATATCTATATAATGGCTAAGAATAACCTCCAGGATAACCTCTCAACTCTGAAATCTCTCAACCACTGACACTATTTTTTCTCATTTCTCTCTTCCCCCTTTTGGCCAAGAGGGTTTTTTCAATCCCTTGACTCCAGGTCCAAGCTCATATTGGGATTTCTGACCCACGTTGCCAGGGAGATTTACGCCCTTGGGAGTCATGTCCCACATAGTGGGGGAGGGCAATGGGTTCACTTTCCGTGTTGTTTTAGAGAGAGAGGCCACATCTTAGCAACAAAAAAGGTTCTCTGGAGGTGACTCTTAGGCTCAATTTTAAGTAGGCTTAGCCTTTCCTTTGCAGAGGAGTAAGATTCATAGGGGTGAACCCTAAGATTCAGTGCTCAACCTATTGATTTGATTGTCCCCACTGCTTGCAAGAATATCAAGAGTATCCCAATTCTCCAAATAGGAAAGATGAATCTTTACCCCTTTCTCTCAATTCCCACAATGGGAATTTGTAAATACTTACTTATTCACTGTCCAAATCACTTTGGGACTTATCGAGGCATCACACTAACCTGGACAAACCAACAAAATTTCATGCCCTATACAAGATTCCCTGTACTTATGGTGTTCAACTAAACTGAACATACAAGTTAATTAGGAAATGCACTACCCAAAATATATTTGTTGCACCAAATAAACATCTTTCCCTTTAGTCTCACACAGAGGTTGGAGTTTTAAGATATGGATGATATCATCCTTTACCCAGTCTTCTGATATTCCTTAGTCCTATCCAGATCAGCTTAATTCATAACTCTACTTCATGTCTCATCACTTTTCCAACTTTTTAAAAAAATTCCTGTGTGGAGTACTTCTGAATTTCATAGCTTCAGGGCTCTGACTCTGAGTCTCAGGTGTCACATAAATACCCAAAGCTTCTGGGAAAGACCATGTTATATACAAAGAGCTCAGTATGTAAGAATTTAGAATTAACAGTTACACTTCCTGAATATGTTTGACTTCTGTAAGAGCTTATAATCTAGGACCTTTTACAATAAACCCCAACTTGGTAACCCATGCTCGACTTTAGTTCACCAAATTTTTATATTATCAATAGTCCATATAATTGAGGCATGGTAATATTTGTCTTTTTGTTCCTGACATTTCATTCAATCTACAGCTCTTAAGATTCATTCATCTAGTTGCATGCTTCACAACTTCATACCTTCTTGTAGCAGCTCAGTGGTCTATTACATATATACACCATAGTTCCCCCTTCTGTTCCCCAATCATTGTTCCTTTAGGCCACCTCGATTTGTTGTGGATCAGGAACACTGAAGCCAGAAACACCAATGTGCAAATGTCCATTGGTGTCCCCACACTCAGTTCCTCAAGGTATATACTGATCAATGGGGTTTCAGGATCATATGGCAAACCCACTCCTAGCCTCCTGTGGAACCACCACACTGCTCTCCAAGGGGTTCCACCTCTCATTTCCCTATCAAGAGTGAATGGGAACATCTCTCTCTGCATTTTCTTTAGCACTTGTTTCTCTCTGACCATTTTAAAATAGTTTTATTCACACATCATTCAATCCAGCTTAAGTGTATAGACATACCTTCACCACTATACTCTAGCTGAAGACATTTCCTTTTCTTCCACAAAAAATCCATATCCCTTTCCCAATATCACTGCCTGTTGACATTTAGTTTTGGCATATTGCCTCTGTTACATTCAGTGAAAGTATATAATAATGTTACTGTTGACTATAGACCCTAGTTTACATTGATTGCACTTTTTCCCATATACCATCTATTTTCAACATCCTCCAATACTGACCTTCCTTTCTTCTTCCTCCTGCAAAAGCATTTTTAATTTGTACATTTAATCACCATCATTGTACGTTCTGGGCATTCCTACATTAATCTTGTACACTGCTTAGAAAATATTAGGCATTTAACAAATATTTGTTGAACAAATCGATTAAAATTTCTCTGATACTGACTTGTTCATCAATTTATTCCTCATTATCTAGTGTTATTATGACAAATGTCTGGTACCTTACATTTCATACTGATGCTTCAAGAGTACCAAGGCCACAGTGATTCATGATATGACTTGAGGCCAAGTTTCTGTACATTTAAAAAATTAATAATTATATGCTCTTGGAGTATGGAGAGATTTCAGGGCTCCAGAGCTTGTTAAGTTTCCTGGGTCATGTCCTGTCTTAGCGATTCCTTCAATGAGATCTAAAGCAAGTGTCATCCCAATATAGCAATGTGTACATGGATTTTATGAGGAAGTTTTTGGTTTTGATCCCAGATTTTCCATAAAATAACTGTATTCCCTTAAGGGTCATATAGGCTCTGCCAACCCCACTGATAAAATGAAGGAGTTGACATGCAGTATCTTTAAGTACACTTTCAGCACAACCAATGTCTAAATCATCGAGGACATGACATATTGCAAGTGCAAAACAAAGAACGATAAATTTTTCTCTTGAATATCAATAACAATCATAACAGTGACAACAATGAAAAACTAACATTCCTAGAACATTTTGTGCTAAATGTTTCATATAGATTATTTTAGGAGTTCTATTGATTTCTATTTAAATATTTGTATTTTCATACAAAATTTAAGGGTTTTAAAATAATAATACTGTTTTTTGTTAATATATGTTCATATAGGAAACTTACAAAATAAAGAATATACAAAGAAAAATTGGTAATTTTTGGTGTATATCTTTCAAGGATGTGTGTATCTGCATGTGTGTATTTTTACATAAACAAATATGGATTTATATTGAAATCCTGTTTTGTAATATTTCACTCTATAAAAAGTGAACTTTTCCAAACAATATGATTTTCAGTGACTGCAGATTGTTCAATTATATAGCTTACCATGATATAATTAATCCCTGTTGCTGGACATGTTGGTTGTCTTCCATTTTTTGATATAATAATCCTGCAATGACTACTGTTGCACAAAAATGACTGTTCAAATCACTGATTATTTAGAATAAATAAGAATTAGAATTATTGGGTCAAATGTTATGCACACTTTTGAGGTTGTGAATATATATTACCAAATTTTTCTTTAGAAATACTTAACCAGTTTACAGTATTACCAGCAGAAGGCCCTCTCATCATACCTTTTCTGACCTGGATATTACTATTGTAAGTTGCTAAATAAATAAGGGAAAATGATACATTTTAACTTGCATTTTTAGATACCTGTTTGTTTTTCAAATCTTCATTTGTGAATTGCAAATTTGTGGCCTTAGCTCATTTTTAAAAATATCCAGTGTCAGTCTTTATAATTGTCTTGTAAAAATTCTACTTCATATAGGTTGGACATTAATGCTTTACCTATAATTTGTGTTGTAAAGTTTTTTTTCATATTTACAGATACTTTATCTGTATCTGTTATCGAATCCATTAATCATTCCTCATTTTTTTGTTTTAATACCAAGAAATATCCTCATTGCCATAGATCAGATAATTATTCATTTATATTTTCTTTGATATTTTATAGCTTCAAGTTTCATATTTTGACCTTAAGTCTATTTAAATTCATTTTGATATATGACATGATGTAGGAATGAAAAGTATCTTTCTATATAATTGTTATAACATTTCTTGAATAATTTGTCTTTTTCCCATAAATGGGTTAGAAAACATTTCTTAAAAATCTACTGTACAGTAAGCACTTTAGAATTTTCTTTTGATTTTATGTTTTCTTTTGGTTTTACAATAACTCTGGGAAATGGGTATTGCATTCCTATTTTACACAGGACAAAATGAATTGCAGAGAAGTTAATTGACTTGCCTAAGGTCAGATGGCTATTAAATGACATATCCTAGGCTGGAATCCTAGTGGTCTGATCTAAGACAAATTATTTTTGTCTTATAACTTCCAAAAAAGATTGGACATTTCAAGCAGGAATCTGAAGACCAAATTTCAGGCCATTTATAAATGTATAGTTGCAGATGTGCTGTCTACATTTTAATTTAATAATTTAAACCACTAAATTGTGTTTTGCTTATATGGACTCAGTAAATACACACTATCAAAACATACAGCAAACAATCAATCTTATATAGAAATCTCAATTTTAAAGGTATACTTTTGAATTTAAAACATTTTTGACAATTTTACTTTTGTAGAATACTGATATAAATACTTTTTTGGAAATGTAATGAAACAATATGCCATCTCCTGGCAATGACTCATAATCATTTTGTAACTCTGGATTTTGAATATATAATGTAGAGTTCATAAGAAATTGAGTCTTCAAACAAGATATTTTTATTCTGAGATATGATACTTTTTACCTAATGTGCCTGTAGCTAGGATCTGAGAATTATATAGCCCCAGGTATGCTGTAATGATTTTTTTGTTGGGCTCACATGAGATTGCTGTCATCCCAGAGCTTACTGTGGAGGTCACTGCAGAGTAAATGTCTGTAAAAGAAATTCAATTTCCAATTCTCCCTGCCCTGATGGCAGCATGATAGTTTTCCTTATGCTGTCCCTTGAACAGATGGATGCAGACTTAATCTCCTATATAAAAGACATGGTTGTTCTCAGTTACTGCCACCTTTCTTAATTAATTTCCCCATCTACCCCCTCAAAAGCCAAAGAAGCATTTCATTATACCCACTACTTCTAACATAATTTTGCCAGCAATTTTATTTAGTGTAAACTCTCTCCAAGAGTTTACATTTCAACCCTGTTCATTTCTGCAAATTTAGTTCAGAAAATTAACTCAAAAGTTAGAGGAAAAGTAACTTTTACATAAAAGGGAGATTTACTGTAATAACAATTTTCAGTTATGCACATGATTTTATGGTTCAGTGAGATCACTTAAAAGGCAGTTCGATGAACTGTTCTAGATCTTCCATAAAAGATTTGCATACCTACTTTTTATTACACATGTTATACTTTTGAACTTTTAATATAATATCCATTTCATTATTAACTAATAACTTTAAAACCATTCAAATTTCTTCATCTCAGGTAAGAAATTGTGGTGTTATTGTCATCTTCTGTTCCAAATATTACTGCTAGAAACCTATTAGAGATGACCGCTATTGTTTTTATGACTCAGGGATTTAGGTTTATTAATTATTCTATAAAAATATATCAGTAATATTTTTTCTGCCTCAAGAATGAATGCCATTGATTACGCCTAGAATAATAATTATCTATGGCTGTACAAATATTTTTCTTTTAAAATCAGCTCAATATTTAGATGAAAACTATAAAGCCTGCAGTCTTAGAAATAGCATGTTTCACTTTGGCTGCATAGAGACAATTATGTTACTAAGTAAAATTATCCCAACCCTTCTCCAGTCCCCTTCGAAACCCTAAAAAAGTGTTCACTGAAGTAAGTATTATGTTTTTAATCTCTCTTACTATCATTATTGTTGCTAATAATCATAGGTGTTTTTTTCTTCTCTCACTCTGTGCCTTTCTATTTTGATCTAAGAATCCATAATTTCCACTTCAAATGTCTTCTGAGTATCTATTTTATCTAAGAGTTAACACATCAGGAATGAAATTCCTCTTCTTCCTTACATTTATACCTCTTCCTGGTACATATATATATATCTGTGTGCATGTATATATACATATATATATAGATCTGTGTGTGTATGTATATATACAAAGTATATACATATACATATGTATATATACTTCTTCCTGAGTCACCAAACTCTGTTAATGGCATTGCCATCTTCACAGGAACCTAGAGACCTGTGACTCTAATGACATCGCTATCTTCTTAGGAACCTAATGTTTGCTCACTTCCCCACACCCAGTTGTCAAATCTTTTTTATTTTGCCTTTGCAATATTAGTTATATCAGTCCCTTTCCTTAAAAATGTGGTAATATGTGAATGCACAACTATGTGATGATACTCTTAAGCCATTTATTTTATATTTTGTATGAATTGTATAGTGTGTGAATATATCTCACTAAAACAGCTTTAAAAATGTGCTAACATTACCATAACCTAGCCCTCAATACTTCTTACCTGGGTCATTACAAAGGCAACAATTGTTTTCCATGCCATTAATTTTGTTTAACTTCAATATATTGTTCACACATTTTGTAAAAACAAAACTATCTAAAAATATGGCTCCATTTTTATAAATCTGAAATTCAAGGTTCTTTACTACATCATAAAGCCCACACTCTTTACAGCAATATTCCAGATCTTCCATAATCTGTTCCTTAAGCTGCCTTCTAGTTTCCCCTGGCTATATTCTTCTTTCTGACTTCCCATACATCTTATACTCAAGCTACATTATAGCCTGTACCTTTGCTAATTCTGTGACACCCTATTAAAATCTCTTAATGGTATACCTCTTTCTTTATAATATGCAATTTTATTGAGATATATTTGCATACAATATAATCATCCAAAGTGTACAGCCAATGGTTCACAGTAGCATCATATAGTTGTGCGTTTATCATCACAACTGATTTTTGAACATTTTCATTACTCCAGACACAGTAAAAATAAAAGTAAAAATAAAGGTAAAATGTAACACCTAAAATTTCCCATACCCCTTTCCTCCCTTTTATTTATTTATGTTTTCTCTTTATTTTCTTCCTCATCTGTCAATACACTGGATGAAGGCAGTGTCAGTCACAAGTTTTTCACAATCACACAGTTACTCCATAAAAGCTCTATAGTGATTCAATCATCTTCAAGAATTAAGGCTATGGTTCAATGGTTCAATGGTTTTAGGAACTTCCCTCTAGCTACTCCAATACATCAAAAAAGGAAAAGGAGTATCTATATATTGCATAAGGGTTGCCTTCAGAATGAATTCTCATCTTCATTTGAAATCTCTCAGCTACTGAAACTTTATTTTGTTTCATTTCTATTCCCCACTTTTGTCAAGAAGGCTTTCTCAATCCCATGATGCCAGGACCAAGCTCACTGCTGGGAGTCAGGTCCCATGTTGCCAGTGAGATTTACACCCTTGGAAGACATGTCTCATATAGTGGGGAGGGCAATGAGTTCACCTGTAGATTTAGCTTGGAGAGAGAGGCCATATTTGAGGAACAAAAGAGGTTTTCTGAGAGTGACTCAGGCATAATTATAAATAATTATAAATTATAAATATACTTTGTCTTTTGCCTAAATTACTATGGGATATAAGAGGATCACACTAACTTGTACAAATCAATAGGATATCATTCCCTATTCAAGGTTTCATGTAATTATGGTGTTCAAAAAGTGTGCTACAGAAAATTAAACTTTGCACCAAATAAATATCTCTTCCTTTGGTCTCACAAAGAAGTTGAAGTTTTAAAATACGGTCAACATCATCCTTTACCTTTTAGTCTGATTTATCTTAGTACTAACCAGATCTGCTTCATTTGTATCTCTAATTGAAGTCTGATCTCTCATTCAGCTTTTCTAAGTTACTGTATAAGATAATGCTGACCTTCATAGATGCAGAACTCTAACTCTGAATCTCATGTGTCATGCAGATACCCAAAGTTCCAGGGAATGACCAGCTTATACATAAAGAATTCAGCATCTCAGAATTTAAAAATAACAGTTACAACCTAAGAACAAATATGACTGCTGTAAGAGCTTACAATCTAGGAATCTTTACAATAAGCCTTCTTCTGACAACCTATGCTTTTGAATTAAATTTTCAGTTTGTACATTATAAGTCTATATTAGTAAGCCATTATAGTATCTGTCTTTTAATTTCTTATTTCATTCATCAAACTGTCTTTAAGTTTAGGTGAAGTCTCAACTTCATTCTTGCAGCTGCTCAATATTTCATTCTGCATATACACCACATTTCATCCTTCCATTTATCAGTCAATGTATGCTTAGGCCACCTCTATCCATGAAAAATCATGAACACTGCCACCATAAACACCAGTGTGCAAATGTCCATTTGCATCCCTGCTTTCAGTTATTCCAAGTATATACTTAATAACGGGGTTACAGGATCATATGAAAAACCTATACTTAGCCTCCTGTGGAACCACCACACTGCCCTCCAGAAAAGCTGTCGCATTCTAATTCTCTATCAACCATGAATAGGTACATCTTTCACTCTGTATTTTTCCAGCATTTGTGTCTTTCTGTTTATTTTTTAAAACAGTTTTTCACACACCATACAATACATCCTAAGGGAAAAAATCAGTGGTTCCTAGTATAATCACATAGTTATGCATTCAGCACAACTTACATGAAGACATTTCCATTTCTCCCACAAAGAAAGAGCAAGAGGAAGAAAAAAATGAAGAATAAAAAATAAAATAAAATAGAAAGAAGAAACAATAACACCAGGAATCCCATACCCCTCCCTTATATACCTCTCTTATTGACATTTAGCTTTGATATATTGCCTTTGTTACATCTAGTGGAACCATACTACAATGTTATTGTTGTCTATGTATCCTAGTTTGAATTGATTGTATTTTCCCATATATTATGACATCTTTAACACTTTGCATGGTTGACATATATTTGTTCTCCCTTATGTAAAAACATTTATGTATTTGTACCTTTCATCACCATCATTGTCCACTCAAAGTTTTGCCAAGTTATAGAGTCCCAGTTTTTATCCTCTATCTTTCTTTCTGGTGTCATACATGCCTCTATCCTTCCACTTTCAGCCATACTCATATTCAGCTTTGTTCATTGTACTTACAGTATCGTTGCACCATCACACACAATTGTGCTATCTATTTCTTAATCTTTACACTCAATCCTGTTGAGCATTCTTTACCCCTTCAGCATCAAATGCCCATTCTCTACCCTTTTTCTCTCTCCTGATAATCTGTGTTCTCAACTTTAATTCTCAAAGGTTACTCATTAATATTAGTTCACTTTAGTGAGACCATGCAATACTTTTTCTTTTGCTTCTGGCTAATTTCCCTCTACATAAAGTCTTTAAGGATCATTGACATTGTTGCACTCATCATGGGTTTATTCTGATATATTGTATCTTGTTATTTTATCCCCTCTTTTTGTCCTTGCTGATAGTCTTCATTTCTACACTCTCCTTCATTTCCTATCTGTTGGCAGTGCTCCTATTAGTATTTCTTGTAGAGCAAGTCTCTTTTTTTTTGTTTTAACATTTGTTCCCCCTAGTATTTATTTTTATTCCATATGTTCTACTCATCTGCCGACAAGGTAGATAAAAGGAGCATCAGATACAAGGTTTTCACAATCACACAGTCACATTGTGAAAGCTATACCATTATACAATCATCATCAAGAAACATGGCTACTGGAACACAGCTCTACATTTTCAGGCAGTTCCCTCCAGCCTCTCCATTACGTCTTGGATAACAAGGTGATATCTACTTAATGCATAAGAATAACGTCCAGGATAACCTCTCGATCCTGTTTGGAATCTCTCAGCCATTGACAGTTTGTCTCATTTCACTCTTCCCCCTTTTGGTCAAGAAGGTTTTCTCAATCCCTTGATGCTGGGTCTCAGCTCATTCTAGAGTTCTTCTCAATTTCTTGATGCTGAATCTCAGCTCATTCTGGGATTTCAGTCCCATGTTGCCAGGAAGATCCACACTCCTGGGAGTTATGTCCCACGTAGACATGGGGAGGGTGGTGAGTTTGCTTGTTGTGTTGGCTGGAGAGAGAGGCCACACCTGAGCAACAGAAGAGGTTCTCTTGGGGGTGACTTTTAGGTCTAATTTTAAGTAAGCTTGACTTATCCTTTGTGGGGTTAAGTTTCATACGAACAAACCCCAAGACTGGGGGCCCAGCCTATAGCTTTGGTTGTCCACACTGCTTGTGAGAATATTAAGAATTCAAATTGGGGAAGCTGAGTTTTCCCTCATTCTCACCATTCCCCAAAGGCATCTTTGCAAATACTTTTCCACTCACAGATCAAATCACTTGGGATTCATTGGGGCATCACTCAGGACAAACTAACCAAATCTCATGTTCTACTCAAGGTTCCATGTACTTATGTTGTTCAACCAACTATCTACATAAGTTATATTAGGAGATGCACTAGTCAAAATATAAACTTTGTACCAAATAAACATTTTTTGCTTTAGTCTCACACATTAGTTGAAATTTTAAAATATTAATTACCATCTATTTTCAGCACCCTGCAGTAATGACATTCTTTTGTTCTTCCTCATGCAAAAACATTTTTTAAATTTGTACATTTAGTCACTATCATTATACACTCTAGGCATTCCTAGATTATACCATCTCAGTCTTTATCGTTTATCTTTCTTTCTGATTTCATTTGTGCCCCCAGCCCTCCTCCCTCTATCATTCTCACATTCAGCTTCATTCAGTGTTTTAACATAACTGTATTACAGTTAGGTAGTATTGTGCTGTCCATTTCTGAGTTTTTACATTCAGTCCTGTTGCACAATCTGTATCCTTTCAGCTCCAATTACCCAATATCTTACCCTATTTCTATCTCTTGATGGTCTCTGTTTCCAACAAAATATTCCAAGTTTATTCACTAATGTCAGTTCATATCAGTGAGACCATACAGTATTTGTTCTTTTGTTTCTGGCTAATCACACTCAGCATAATGTCCTTGAGGTCCATCCATGTTGTTGCATACTTCATAACTTTATTCTGTCTTACAGCTGCATAATATTCTATCTTATGTATATGCCACAGTTTGTTTAGCCACCTTTCTGTTGATGGACATTTTGGCAGTTTCCATCTCTTGGTAATTGTAAATAATGCTGCTATAAACATTGGTATGCAAATGTCCGTTTGTGTCCTTGCCTTCATGTCCTTTGAGTAGAGACTGCATATAGATGGGTCCTGTTTTTTAATCCATTCTGCCAGACTATGTCTTTTGCTTGGGGGAGTTTAATCCGTTAACATTCAGTGTTATTACTGCATGGGTAGTATTTTCTTCTACTATTTTGCCTTCTGGATTTTATATGTCATATCTAATTTTCCTTCTTTTACCTTTACTCATAGTTTTCCTTTCTACAGTCTTCTCCACACCTCTCTCTTCTGTCTTCATATCTGTCTCTGGTGCTCCTTTTACTATTTCTTGCAGAGCTGGTCTCTTGGTCACAAATTCTATCAGTGATTTTTTGTCTGAAAATGTTTTAATTTCTCCCTCATTTTTGAAGGACAATTTTTCTGGATATAGAACTCTTGGTTGGCAGTTTTTCTCTTTTAATAATTTAAATATATCATCCCACTGTTTTCTTGCCTCCATGGTTTCTGCTGAGAGATCTATGCATAGTCTTATTGGGCTTCCGTTGTATGTGATGGATTGCTTTTCTCTTGCTGCTTCCAAGATTCTCTCTTTCTCTTTGACCTCTGACATTCTGACTAGTAAATGTCTTGGAGTACGTTTATTTGAATCTATTCTGTTTGGGATATGCTGCACTTCTTGGATCTGTAATTTTAAGTCTTTCATAAGAGTTGGGAAATTTTCAGTGATAATTTCCTCCATTAGTTTTTCTCCTCCTTTTCCCTTCCCTTCTCCTTATGGGACACCCACAACACGTATATTCGCGCGTTTCATATTGTCTTTCAATTCCCTGAGTCCCTGCTCATTTTTTTCCATTTTGTCCCCTACATTTTCTTTTTCTTGCTGGATTTCCAATGTTCCATCCCCCAGTTCACTAATCCTATCTTCTGTGTCTCAAAATCTACTATTGTAGGTTTCCATTGTTTTTTTCATCTCTTCTACCTTGCCTTTCATTCCCATAAGTTCTGTGATTTGTTTTTTCAGACTTTCAATTTCTTCTTTTTGTTATTTCCTTGCTTTCTTTATATCCTCCCTCAATCCATTAATTTGGTTTTTGATGAGGCTTTCAATGTCTGTTTGTATATTCTGAATTAATGGTTTCAGCTCCTGTATGTCATTTGAATTGTTGGTTTGTTCCTTTGACTGGTCCATATCTTCAATTTTCCTAATGTGATTTGTTATTTTTTGCTGGTGTCTAGGCATTTAATTACCTTAATTAGTTTATTCTGGAGATTGCTTTCACTTCTTTTACCTAGGGTTTTCTTGCTGGATGAATTTGTTATCTGTTCCTTGACATTCAGTTCAGCTTTATCCAGAACTCTAGCTTAAGTTTTGTTTAACAGAGGAGACTTTTTCAGTTCTTATTTTCTTGTTTCTTGCCCTGCTTTTATGGTGCCTTACCCCTCTACACACTTAGGAGGGCCTACTTAGGTAGTATAGACCCTAGCCAGATTTTTCCAGACCAAACTGGCCTCCTATCAGGAGGAAAGAGTCACCTGCATCGGTTTTCCCTGAGGGTGAGACCCAGCTGGTTGAAAGACTTTCCTGTGCAATCTCTGGACTCTGTTTTTCTTATCCTGCCCAGTATGTGGCACTTGTCTGCCTGCAGGTCCCACCAGCATAGGATGATGTGGTACCTTTAACTTTGGCAGACTCTCCCTGCTGGGGGCATGGTGGAGACAGAGGAGAGGCTGTAGGCCGGTTTTAATGGCTTCAAATTACGAAGCCCTGGTGTCTGAATTCCTTAAGGGAGGGTTTCCACCTGAGTTGAGCTTCACCCCTCCCCTGGGGAAGGTACAGGCTCCAGAAAAGCCCTCAAATGAGCATGTTTCTGCCTATGCCTGGGGCAGTCACAGCCTGAGAAGCCCAGCCGCTATATCCAAAGGCAGTCAAACCTTTGTAGAAACACAGCCACAAAAACCTCTGTTTCCGTCTTTTTTTTTTTTTCTTTTTCTGTCAGCCCTGCCCCCTTGGCACCAGGGCAAAAATGAGTGAGCTCTGCTTTGACCAGTTTCACTTGAGCTGAGGGTCTATTTTTAGTAGTCAGAATTTGTTAATTAATTCCACAATTGGCGTTTGATTGTGCTCAGTCCCTGCTGCTGGTAAAGTTCCTTTCCTTTCCCCTCTGGGAAGCAGCCTGTGGGGGAGGGGCGCCGGCCACCGCAGCTTTGGGAACTCATGGTTCTGGGGGGGCTCACAGCCAGTCCAGCTGGTTCAGACTGGGATAAGCTGTGTGTCCAGTCACTGACATGGCCCCAGGAGCTGTTCTGTACTATTTCTGGTTATTTAGTAGTTGTTCTGGAGGATGAACTAAAATGCGCACATTCTTAAGCTGCCATCTTGGCCCAGAAGTAGAGCAGGTCTCTTGTTCACAGATTTTCTCAGTGTCTGTGTGTCTGAAAATATTTAAAAATCTCCTACAATTTTGAAAGACAGTTTTACTAGATTTAGAATTCTTGGTTGGCAGTTCTTCTCTTTCAGTATCTTAAATATATCATACCACTGCCTTCTCTTTTCCACACTTTCTGCTGAGAAAAGTGCACGTAGTCTTATAGAACTTCCCTTAGATGTGATGGACTGCTTTTCTCTTGCTGCTTTCAGAATTCTCTCTTTGAGTTTGATATTCGACAATCTGATTAGTAAGTGTTTTGGAGTAGGTCTATTTTTATCTGTTCTGCTTGGAGTATGCTGCACTTCTTGGATCTATAATTTTATATCTTTCATAAGTGATGGGAAATTTTCAGTGTTTATTTCCTCCATTAGTCTTTCTGTCCCTTTTCCCAACTTTTTCTTTCTGGCACACCCACAACACATATATTTGTGCACATCATGTCATTATTCAATTCCCTGAGACCCTGCTCATATTTTTTTCCATTCTATTCCCTATCTGTTCTTCTGTGTATAGGACTTCACATGTCCTGACCTCTAGTTTACTGATACTTTCTTCTGCATCTTCAAATCTGATGTTGTACATTGCCATCGTGTTTTTCATCTCTTCTATTATGCCTTTCATCCTCGTAAATTCTGCCGTTTGTTTTTTCAAGATTTTGAATTCTTCTTTATGTTTACTCAATATCTTCTTTATATCCTTCATCTATTTTGTATCTTCCATGAATTTGATGCTTTGATTTTTTAATTCATTTGGCATGCTTGTTTGAAAGCCTTTAATTAGTTGTTTCAACTCCTGTATCTTCTTTAAAGTGTTAGCTTGTTCTTTTGAGTGGGCCATATCTTTGTTTCTCCTAGTATGACTCATAATTTCTTTTCTGGTGTGTAGGCATCTGATTTCCTTGATTAGTTTATTCTGGAAGTAATTTTTGTTCTAAGATTTTCTCTTTGGTAGGCTTTGTTCTCCATCTGTTCTTTGGCATTCAGTTGAACTTTCTCTAGACCTTCAACATAGATTCTGTTTAACTGGTCAAAATTTTACAACTCTTGTTTTTCTGGTTTTCCTTGGCTTTGCCACTGGTCACCCCCAAAACCAGATACCCACAGCAGCCTCCCTCAGGGATGTGTGGTAGGCACTAGGGAACCCACAGAAAGTTCTCTCTTCATGGGTAAAACACTTATTTTGGGCCCCATAGTGCACTGATTTTCACTGACCCACAAGACCTGGTTTGGTTTTAGGTCAGTGTTATAAAAGTAGGTTTGTCTGTAGTTCTCATCCAATACAGGGTCAGGTTCCCTTATTGGGGATCTAGACCAGTACCAATGTTTCTGATATATTTTCTGGAGTATATCTGAAAAGGCCATTCAATTCATTTGACCTTTCTGTTCTGTCCAGCAGATGGCACTTTTCAATAACTTAATTGTCCTCAGAAGCTGTTTGTCTTGTAGCACAGGCTACTTCTGAGCAGGAAGGCCTGGAATTTTGGGTTTCATGTGCCCTAGTTTTGCCAATCTAAATATGGCTCAATGTGGTGTTGTATCCCCCACTTTGCTTGTGGCAGGGACTCCCCAAGCTGACCCAATATTCAGCCAACCATCAAGCAGTGATCAGACTGCTGGCTGCTGTTTCCTTCAGGCATGAGGGAAAGATTTTTGGACCCAGGGCTGGAAATATAGACTGTGTCCATGTTTTCTCAGACTTTCTCACCAACCTGGCTTTTAAGATGTCCTGCACTGTCCTCTGGTTCTACAAACAGTGGGGTTCTGTCTCACTGCTGTGAGAGAATTTATATTCTGTTTTCCCAGTGGAAGGGATCACAGGTGCTGTTTCTGTGCCCTACCCATGCTATGGGCAAGACTGTGTGAAGGGGAAGGAAGAAGACCTTCTACTCTGGTATGGAGGTTTTCCACCTGATATTTATCTCTTTCTTCAATTTGGCACCTGTAGGATCCTTCTCCAGACCTCTGAAAAACTCAGATGTGTACCTTTTCTGTTGAATCCCTAGGGAGAGATTTTCAGTATCTGTTTACATTGCCATGCTGATGACAGCGCCACTCAATGGTATACTTCTTAGTGAAATACTACCTTCTCGATCAAGTTTAAATACTAATATATCTCCTGTGAAGCCTTCTCCAAACACTTATCTGCAGAAGTTGTGCCTCATATTTTGTTTCTAACGTATGCTTTTATAGCACTTTGTACCACTGATTATGTACTTACTATTTTACAAAGTTCCTCTCAATGCAGTGAACTTAATCATAGTGTAATTTCTGTCAAATCTTAGTTGAGGATTTTGATATTTATATAATCTAAGTGACATACTAATGATTCAATAGGGATTATAAACTGTATCCTTATACTAAGTTAGGGCCACCAAAAGTCAGTTACTTAGAACAAAGTAAAGTTCTTGAAAGGTGTCTTTTATAAAATTACACTTGAATATTTTATTGAGGGTCCTGTATAAGAAAGTTTTATTAAGAATGCTTTTGCATTCTCGGCCATATCACTTACAGCCATCTGCTTTGTATTATGATAGTCTGTGTATATGCATTTCTTTCTTATTAGCTTGTAAACCCTTGGTGGACAGGAACTGCATCTTGTTCATCTTAATACTTAACACATTAATCTTCATATAGAAAGGTGCTCTGTAATTATTTCTCCTCAAATTCTGAAAGGTAATTTTTTTTGTTTATAAAATTACCTCCTTAATAATAATATCAAATCATATCAGATATGTGTTATCACATATGTATATGCACATATACATATCCAAGTTTCCAGGCACCCATCTACTGAGTATAGAAATGCATACTGGAAATATGGTATTAATCCATATTGGAATGATGGTTGGATCACTTTGTGTTTTGGATTGCCTAGTCATCCTTTCCTTTCCGTTCTCCAAGTTAAAGTAAACTGAAGGATTTGTAACATTTATTTGTTGCATTTGTTATTGCCCTATAAAGTAAGTTTGTCCATCCACTTTTTATAGTTTAAGAAAGTACTCTATTCTTCAATAAAAACTAATAAATATTTTCCAAACTGAATAATTCATTCCTACATTCCATGACTTTTTTTCTGAAGTCAGTCATTTTTCTTTCATATTCAAGAAAAATGTGTACTTTTTGTGTTTTGTTGACAACTCCTAATACAGACTATTGGCATATGTCATGGGAAATATAATGCATTTTCAAAGTCTAGAAAGATAGATTAATATTATACTAGTTTCTGGCAAACATTGAAGGTGCCATACTTTAAGACTACTACCTTAATCTTGTCCACAGGGTGCAAATCCAGTAACCGTGCACCTAATATTTCCATTAAAAGATCCCAGTGAAAAAGTTAAAGCAGAAAATTCATAAGAAACAGAATAGTGACATGATGCCAGTAATTAAAAATAAAAAAGAATTTGATTTACAAAGCCAACATTTGTTTTTAAAAAAAACCTGATATTGGGTTGGCCATGGTGGCTCAGCAGGCAGAGTTCTTGCCTGCCAAGCTGGAGACCCAGCTTCAATTCCCGGTGCCTGCCCTTGCAAAAAAAAGAAATCAATTGTTATAAAAATAAAACTTGATATTTGTTAGTGCGATTTAAATATTTTTACGTGGCAGTTATTTTCATGTGAATTATTCTAGTGTTTGAATTTGATATATCCATAATTGAAGAGTGACATAGTTACAAGTAAGATATTAAAAATTAGCAACATATCAAATTCCATGAGATTATGTAAACCGAAGCACTTATGTGGTATTATTAATGTATATTATATATATTTTCTTTTTTCACATCATAAATTAGAAGTGCTTTATAACACTTCTAATGTAATAAAGCACTCATGTAAGAAATATTTGTGTCAATGATGAAAACAAATAGTTTAAGTTTCTCAACTTCTTTTTTCAAGTGTGTAATTAGAAAGCAAAGAACAGTAGATAGTTAAGATCTTTAAAAAGTTTTTTTCTTTCTTTGTCTTCCTAGGCCTGAAAAATCACCTTTTCATTTAAAGCTGTACTTTAATAGCCTTTTCTGACACTCTAGAGCTCACACTGATTTCTCTTTTTCCCAGACACCTACTGCATCGAGAACAACTCCAAAAAAAATTTCACTTAATTGTAATAATAGTTTCATGAGTCAGTCTTCTCAACTAGATTGGAAACTGTTTAACTGCAGACATCATGTCTTATATTTCTCTTGCCTGGTACAAACTTGCATAATTGCTGATTAATAAAATCAATCTGAAATTTTCTCCCTCTGGAATCACACTTTTTATTTGGGGTTTCTCAAGAAAGTTAAATCCCTTATTTAAAAAATTACCTATGCATTCAACAATGTTTTCTAGTGTCAAAAAATAGGTGGTGGCTATTTTACATACAGATTCAATTTTACAATATACTTTAGTACATGGTTACATGGTTTCCAGGAATACTTTCTATCTAAATGTGGAAATGTTCTATATTTAAAATTCATTCAGCAGTCTGTATTGGACAGTTATGATTGATTAAACATTGATTAAGGAAGAAAAAATGAATAAGAAAGGTCATTGACCTTAAAAGAAGATAAATTTATTTTCAGCACTGTGCTTGATTCTTTACATAATATGACTAAATTCTTACCCATGCTTCAAGAAAACTAACATTAGCCCCATTTTACAGGTGAGAAATGTGGTTCAGAAACATTAAGTAATTTGCCCAAGGTTGTAGCTCCCAAATGGCAGAAACTAAGATTTGAACTCATGGCTGTCTATCTTCAATGCCTGAGCTTACAATGTTACAGAAGATATAGCTATATGAACAAATGGTTGTAATGCAATGTGGTAAGTGCTCTGATAGAAATATGCATATCAAATGGATGAAAATATCAGGAAACTGAATGGAGTACAGGAGAGTTGGTGGCTAACACTTCCTGGGAAGAAATGGGACAAAATTCTCAAGAGTAAAATACCTCTATTCTAAGTTCTCAGAGCATCATGTTACAATTCTTAAAGAGTACTAATCACAGTTGTTATTTTATATTTTTATGGCAGTTTTTTACTGTCTCCCCTGATAACCTTTAAATTTTATGATTTCAGGGGCCATGTCTAATTTTGCTCACCATTGTATCCCTACCAGCTAACACAGTGCCAGGCACATAGTATGAACTTAAGAAATGACTGGATGGATGAATGTTGTGAGATTTAAGTTGGGTCCTAAATGTTAAGAAAATCCTTAGCAGAGTGCCTAGCACTTACTAGGTGCACAAAAATGCTAGTTCATTGAGTGTGTGTTACTCATACAGACTACTAAATGACTTTTACATAGTATCTACACATCAAGATCTGATTGAACTAAACATACAGAGATATAGTATTTGTGGGCATGTATGCTAGAAGGAAGTAGGAGAAAGATACAGGAAAGAAAGGAGAAACTGAGGATTTACTTCTGAGATGTTACAATACCTAGACGGCCTCAATTCATTCAAGTGGTGCTGAAAGGAGTAAGCAAGCAGGAAGAGGAAGTTTGCCATATGGAACAACAGGGATTCAATTTATTGAATTTCCATTTGTTTAGACATAAAACAGCTGCTGAATATTGTTGATTTAAAATGACACAAGTGCACATCTCCAACCCTGTGGATCAGATAACTCCTTTCAATAACAGTGGTCCAAGAATTAGCACAGAACAATCTTACTTTTGCTAAAGAGAGAGAGGTTATCTCAGGCAAAGCTGATTGAGAAAAAATGTTTTGGAATTCTGCAATCATTACTGAAAACTCCAGCCCCAGACACATATAATCACCCATAGGAGAGTATGACTCCTGCTCCAATCCAATCAAGAGGGCAGAGTGAGAAGTTTCAGAGCTCCATCCGCAACAGAAGCTTTGAACAAGCAGCAAGCAGTGGCAGAAAAACATTTCTCAAATATCTGGAAAACATTTAAAGAATTGCAGTAACTGGGTGAGTGCTGAATTAAGAAAAGGGCAACTTAAAAGTGGTAGGTCCTCAGAGTGATGTCATCAAGATAATGGTGAAAGACATCCCTGGGAAAGTTTCCAGTTAGAGACAGCTAAATAAAAGGGCAAATTTCACTTGCTTGGAGCTATGGAGGATGATAGAGCCTGGAGTAAAACTCCACAAATGCTAAATCAAAGTAAAAATACAACCCACCACAAAGGTAGGAGATCTAGTCTGGACCCTAGCTCAGTCCCATGCAGCATAAGAGTCACACAGTGGCAACACTCTGGCTTTGGCCCAGACATTAACTGGCATTTTCATTGATGACAAAGCCACACTCAGCAGCAGTTAGGAGCCCCGTGCACAACAGGTACATGGACCCAAGGCCACAGACATGCAAGGAGGGCTCCTAGTGGTCAGGGAGCAAGTGAATAAAAAGCAGTTCTCAGGAAATAAGAGCAATCCCGGTGGAAATGTTGACAGGCTGTGCACACTTCCCACCTGGTCCTTAATTGCTGGTGCACCTAAAAAAAAAAAATACTGGGCAAGTTGAAATTTGACTCAGTCTGGTTCTGTGGGACAGGATCCACTAATGTGGTGGTTACTAGACACAGAAAAGCTGCACAGAAAACTGATGAAAAGGTGGACCTGATAGTGGAAGAATCAGTTGAGCATATCATAGATTCCAGGGAGGAAAATTTTCATAAGAACAAAGCAAACACCTTTGCCCATGACCTTATGGCATCCGCGGCCTCCCGGAGCACGGACCTGCCGGCGGCTGAGTCTCCAGCTCCATCCCGGCTGGAAGCATCTGAGCCCTCCCAGGCCGCTGAGGACACGGAGATGCAGCGCAGTGAGCTTGGCTGGGCAGGAAGTATAGCGGCCGCCGGAAGGCCCCGAGCGCCCTGACGGCGTCTAGGGCGCTGAGAGGGCGGCTAGGATTGTAAAAGAAAAAGATTGGACCTCGGCCGCCTCAGCGTCAGGCCATACAACCACACAGATCCCGGTCCTGGAGCGACAGTTTTTCCTCATCGACTCAAGAGCCATCATGTCCTGACAACAGACAAGGACCTCAGCACGCTGGATGATGAGGCGAGCCCGGAAGGCTAAGCGAGGATGGTCAGAGAAGACTTCCCATGGGTGGGTTAGGCTTTACCAGACCTTCACATTGGAAGAAAGAAATGGTAGACAACGTACCACTTTTGGCCAACACAAAGTGCCCATTGCCCTTTGGGAAGATTATTGGCTGTTCATAAAAGGCCTGTGCATATAATATTAAAAGGTTCCTTTTAACTGTCCCCCTCCTTTTAAAAGAAAGTTCATTTTGCTTCTTCTAGGCGGCTTAGAAGAAAACAGGTTTCAAGGTGTGATAGGTAATTACATGTCTTGTAAATGCCCCTCTGAATGAAGAAAAAAGAATCATAGAAAAAATTGTCTTTTGGAAATGACTTTTGAAAATGGAATTGTTGTGAGGCCAGGAACAACACAGATACATGTTTATTCAGTGGGTTAGAGGACATGGAGCAGAAGGGCATGAAGAAGATAAGAATGATTCTCTGTGCCACACTGGTCACAGTTAGAAGATATTTTCATATTTACCCAGTGTTCTATGTGTGCATTTTATCCTTCACTACTGCATATATATATAATTGACAATGCTAGGTACTTTTTTGAAATATCTAATCTTTCTAGATATTCTGAAGTGCCTGATATATATTTACAAGAGAGGGAGTAAAATAACATAATTCATAAATCTTTTGTTAAAGTTCATATGAAATAATGTCTTTTGGAAATGGAATGGTCAAACCAGTCTATGAGCTGTACACATTTTCTCATCTGTCTAGATGTTTAGAAGTTACCAAATATGTTAAAAGAAGAGGTAGTAATATATCACATTTTGTAAATATCCTTTTGTTAACATTCATATGAAATTGTGTCTTTTGGAAGTGGAATGGCCCAACCACCACTTTGAGTAGTATATGAGGTATATGTCTACTGACTGGGGAGGAAGGCGAGGGAAGTATGAAGTACTCCATATGCCAGAATGTTTATAGTGTGGCAATAGCAACTTTTTTCTCATGCTCTCTGGGCATTTTGTTTTGTTTGTAGGTAGTGTATACAATGGACACATGAATTATGATTCTATAATGTGTAGTTTTTCTAGATATCAGAGCTTACTAGTAGATGGCAAAAATAGAAATAGTTAAACTATTTTGTGCACTTTGTGTGTGTGTGTGTGTGCTAAAATTGGTGGGAAAAACAGCCTCTGAAAATGAGTTGTGAGAGTGGAATTGTTAAAATCAGCTCCAAGCGTGATGCTTATACTTGTCCACTGGATTGACAGACCTGATAAAAGGGATGGGTTCTAGGCTAGAAGGTTCGTATTTAGCAGACACTTTCAGAAGATTACCTTTGTTACATGTATGCAGTTTATTCAAGGTGCTGTGTATATAGTTGACAAATTTAAGTCCTTATTTGAAATATCTAGTCTTTCTAGGTGTTTACAAGTGTATAATATATTTCAAAAGTAGAAAATATAAGATAATGTACTTTAAGTATTATTTTCTTAATTCATAAGGATTTTTGTCTTCAGGAATGGGATAATCCAACTTGATCTCTTGGAGTAGTATACTGACTGATTACTAGATGAAGTCAAGAGGGGGAACAGAGTACAGAGGAAAGGGTTCTATGTCTATGAGTTGTTAGAAAGTTTAGATCGTAACCATTGCTCTATATGGGCATCTTAGTTAATAATGCCATGTATGTAAAGAACAAACAAGTCTTAAGTGTCAAAGTATGTTAAAAGAGGAGAAGCAAGATGATTATTTTATTTTATAAATGTCCTTTTGTTAGTTTAAGGAAGGACTGCCTTCTGGAAGTGACCTTTGTCAATCCACCTCTTAGAGCAAGTACATTTCTGTACTTCTTCATTTGTTCACTTTCTGCATTTAATGTGGACAAAGTTGTTTATTTAGCTTTTTAGATGTTTTAAAGTGATGATATATGGTAGTGAATTGAGCAATTTGTAAATATTCTTTTGTTATGATTAATAGAAAAGAAGCATCTTGGACATAGAATTATTAAATCACCTCTGAGCAGTATACATCAGGACTCATTCATTGGATTGGCAGCAGAGGGGTAGAAGGAAGTTCAAGAAAGTGTATGCAGGTATGTTCATATTTACTTTTGGTGATAAACTTTATGAATGTGTGCATCTTTTTTGACTGTACTATATGGATATATTGTGAAATAATGTGGTAAAAATGTGCCTTCTTGCTAATTTAATATTTTATATCTGATAATGATTTATCTTAGAAGCATTATCCTTATTGTCCTCTATTGCATTATGTTTCATTTTAAATTGGACATGAAGTGAATGTTGTATTTTAATTTTTAACCAGAGGCCTCTCCTCATTTTTGTCTTCTATGAAATTTTTGGCCCCATCAGAGACAGAATTATCTTTATTTCCTTATTGAATTGCTAGATAGTGTTCTTGTTTATCAAAACACTCAGAATTTGGGGAATGTGATTTGGTAAATATTCACGATATGTGAAAAAGCATCATACTGTATAATGTGAATCACATAAAAATATGCTCAGAACTTGGAGGAACTCATCAAACTTTAAACTGGTTATGATTAAAAAAAGAAAGAAAGAGAGAGAGAGAAAGGGAGGGAGGGAGGGAGGGAGGAAGGAAGGAAAGAAAGAAAGCAAACAGCCCAGTACACCCACAGAAGGAACAGAGGAAAGGAAATCCTCTCCTGGAGAGAAAACAGTCATACATAGTAAGGTAGTATATTAGCTAGGGTTCTCTAGAGAAACAGAATCAGCAGGTGATTTCTGTAAATGTAAAATTTATAAAAGTGTCTCACATAACTGTGGGGATATAGAGTCCAAGCTCTGTAGGGTAGGCACGAGTTGACAGATCCAATGAAGCTCCTCAATGAACTCTCAGGATAGGCTGGCAGGGCAACCATGGGGCTGTAGGAGTCCAAGATCTGTATGGCAGACCATGAGGAGGCAGTTACAATGAAGGTTCTCAATGAATTCTCAGGAGATGCTGGCTGGTTGAAGCAGGAAGAGTGATTGTTTCTTCTGAGTCATCCTTAAAAGCCTTCCAGTGAGTAGATTAAGCATGACTTATTGCAGAAGACGCCACCAACATGATCATGATTTAAGTTCATGAAATGTCCTCACACCAATAGACAAGCCAGCACTTGCCTGACCAGACAACCAGGCACCACCATCTGGCCAAGTTGACACATGAACCTGACCATGACAGGTAGTCTTTTAATGTTTCTGTGCATGCCAAGAGCAAGAAACAGGTGCAGAAGACCTGAGAAAATCTGAACTATTAAGCATGGGTTTCTGTAAAGATTCATTATAAGCTGGACCATGCATTGAAGAGGAAACTTAAAACTTAGCCAATTTACAATAAAACCCTAGGTAAGAGGGAGAAAGTGCTGTACATAGTTACACATCAGGTTACCAAATGCCAATATATCAACAAATGATCATAAGCCATGCAAAGAAACAGAAAAAATGACTAATGCAAAAGAACAAATAAAAACTTCAGAGGAAACCCAGACATTGGAACAACTAATCAAAGACAGTCAATCAAATCTCCTGAATCAATTCAAGGATTTGAAGGAAAATATGAGTAGAAATTAATTAAATATGAATATAGAGCTAAAGAATATTAAGAAGTCAATATGTGAACATGAAAGAGAATTAGGAAGTTTAAAAAGAAATCTAATAGAACTTATAAGGATGAAAACAATAATTGTGATTAAAAATACACCAGAGCATGCAACAGCAGATTTGACCAGGCAAGAAAAGAATCAGTGAGTTAGATTACAGGATAATAGAAATCATACCATCAGAAGAACAGATAGAGAAAATAATTTTTAAAAAGGGAGCAGAGCCTAAGGGATCTGTGGGACAACAAGAAGCATAACAACATATGCATTAGGAGAATCCCAGAAGGAGAAGAGAGGGGAAAAGAGAAAGAAAGAATATTTAAAGGAATAATGCTGAAATTTTCTCAACTCTTATGAAAAACACAAACATATCCACAGAGGATAATATACTCCAAACTGGATAGACTATAATACATATACTCCAAGACACCTATTATTCAAAATGACAAATATCAAAGATAAAGAAAGAATTCTGAAAGCAGTAAGAAGAAAACATTTCATCACGCACAAGGGATCCTCAGTAAGAACAATGGTGTGAAATATTAACATACTGAAAGAGGAAAACTGCCAGCCAAAAAATTTTTATCCAGAAAACTACACTTTAAAAATGAGTGAGAGTTTAAGAAATTTATGGATAAAGAGAAACTGAGAGAATTTGTCAACAAAAGTCTACCCTATGAGAAATATCAGAGGGAGTTTCTCAGGTTGAAAGGAAAAAATAGGAGATAATATGTTGGAGCCGTGTAAAGAATTGACCATCTTCACTAAAGGTAATTATAGGGTAAAATGCAAAATGCAATAATATTTTATCCCGAGTATATAAGTCTACTCTTTATTTCCTATAAGATTTAGACTAAAAATGAATAAGATATAATCATATTTCCTTGTAATGGAAAAAATATAAAAAGTAATGTGTGACAAAAACATAAAAAGGGGAAACAGAGGACTATAAGAGCAGAGGCTGTGTATGCTATTGAATTAAGTTGATATCTTTCCAATCTAGTGGGTTATAGACTTAGACTATTTAATATAAAAGCCCAGGGTAACCACAAAGAAAGTATTTGAAATATATGTAGAAATGCAAAAGAGAAAGGGATCAATCAGTGTTCTGGTTTGAAAGGATTTATGTACCATAGAAAACATGTTTTAATCCTAATCAATCTTGTGAGAGCAACAGTTTCTTCTAATTCCTATTCAGTACTATAGGTTGGAAAGTTGATTAGGTTATCTCCACGGAGATGTGAGCCAATCATTTGTGGGCATTGAACTGGATTAGATGGAGACGTGTCTCCACCCATTCTACCTGGATCTTGATTAGTTTACTGGAATCCTATAAAAGAAGTATTTTGAAAAAAACTTCAGAACACCACAGATCCATGAAGTAGAGAGTCCACCAGCCAGAAGCTTTTGGAAATGAAGAAGGAAAACACCTCCCAGGAAGCTTCATGAAGCACGAGGCCTGGAGAGAAAGCCATAAGATGCCACCGTGTGCACTTCCAGCTGAGAGAGACACACTGAACATCATTGACCTTCTTGAGTGAAGATATCTTTCACTGGATGCCTTAGATTGGACATTTCTGTAGACTTGTTTTAATTGGGACATTTTCTCAGCCTAAAGAACTATAAACTAGCAACTTATTAATTTTCCCTTTTTAAAAGCCATTCCATTTCTGGTATATTGCATTCCAGCAGCTAGCAAACTAGAACAATCAGATATATCACAAAAGATCAACTATTCACAAAAGAAAGATGACATAAAGGAAAACAGGATAAAAAAAGAAAGACATACAAAACAAAGGACAAAATATCTGAAGTAATTCCTGCCTTATCTGTAATTACATTGAACATGAAAGGAATAAACAATCAAAAAGCACATTGGCAGAAAGGATTTCAAAAAAACTTGATCTAACTCAATATTGTTTTCAAGAGACACATCTTACACCCAAAGATACAAATAGGTTGGTAGTGAAAGGATGAAAAAAAAAATGTTCCACTCAAATAGCAACCAAAAGAGAGCTGGAGTGCTTGAAAAAAAAAAGAGTTTATGCTAAAAACTGTTACAATGGACAAAGAAGGACATTATATATTTTAAAAGGGGGTCAATACACCAATGAGAAATAATAATAAATGTTTTTGCACCTAAGCGCAGTACCACAAAATACATGAGGCAAACATGGAGAAAAATAAAGGGAGAAACAAATGCCTCTAAAATTATACTTGGAGACTTCAATGCAGAACTTTCATCAATGGACAGAACATCTATACAGAATATCAAACCGAAAACAGAGAACTTGAACAATAGTAGAAGTGAACTAGAGCTAACGGACATTTAAAGAGCATTTGCACCCCAAAAGAGAGTAAACACATTTTTCACAGGTACACATAATTCATTCTCCAGGACAGATTACATCTCAGGTCACAGAACAAGTTTCAGTAATTTTTTTTTAATTAAAATGATACGAAGGCTTCTTCTCTAACCATAATGCAATGACAGGAGAAATCAATAACAGAAAGAGAACAAGGAAATCCACACATATATGGGACAGAAACAACAATCAGAAAATAACATGAGATGAAAGAAAATGAGAATATAACATGGCAAAACTTGTAGGATACAGCAAAAACAGTGCCTTAAAGGCTCACATTAAAAAAGAAGATCATGCCGGAGACCTGGGTTCGATTACCAAGTGCCTGCCCATCCAAAAAAAGAAAAAAAAAGAAGGAGTTAAAATCAAAGATCTAAAAGCACTTTTGGAGGAAATAGAAAAAGAACAGCAAACTAACCCCAAAGAAAGCAGTAGGAAATAAACTACAAATGTTAGAGAAGAAATAAATGAACTTGATAATAAAAAAGAGAGAATTAACAAAATCAAAAGTTCTTTGAAAAGAACAAAAAAAATTGACAAACCATTAGCTAGACTAACAAAGAAAAAATAGAAGATGTAAATAAGTAAAATCAGAAATGACAGGGAGGAAATTACGACTGACCCAACAGAAACAAAAAAAAAATCATAAGGGGATACTATATGAACAACTGTATGCTAACAAATAAAATACCTAGATGAAATGGACAAATTCTAAGAAGCACACAAACAGCCTATATGTATTCTAGAAAAAGTAGACCTCAACAGATAAGCTAAAAGAAATTGAATCAATCATCAAAAACCTCCAAACCCATCAACAAAGTGAAGGGAAACAAATGCATGATTATCGCCAAAGATGCTGAAGTGAGGTTTGACAAAATCCAGCACTGCTTCTTAATATAAAAACTTAGTACGTTAGGAGTAGAAGGAAACTTCCTCAATATGATGAAAGGCATATATGAAAAAGCCCATAGCTAACATCATACTCAATGGTGAAAGACTGAAACCTCACCCTTTAAGATCTGGAAGAAGACAAATGTGCCTATTGTAACCACATTTAGCCAACATTATACTGGAAGTTCTAGCTGGAGCAGTTAGGCTAGAGAAAGAAATAAAATA
The DNA here is from genome assembly GCA_004026745.1 of Myrmecophaga tridactyla. Lineage (NCBI taxonomy): Eukaryota > Metazoa > Chordata > Mammalia > Pilosa > Myrmecophagidae > Myrmecophaga > Myrmecophaga tridactyla. The sequence continues at coordinate 23,011 of PVIY010007387.1, read as the reverse complement.
TATCCAAATTAGAATGGAAGAAGTGAAACTTTCCCTATTTGCAGATGACTTGATCTTATGTATAGAGAGACCCCCTAAAAATCTACAACAAAGCTCCTAAGCTATACAAACAAATTCAGCAAAGTGGCTGGATACAATATCAACATACAAAAGTCAGTAGTGTCTCTATATACTAGTACAAACGATCTGAAGAGGAAATTAAAAAGCATTTACTATACCAATTAAAATACTCAAATATATAAGAATAAATAACCAAGGATTTCAAGGGTTTATACATGGAAAACTACAAAACATTGGCAAAACAAATCAAAGACCCAAATAAATAGAAGGTCATTCCATGGTTATGGACTGGAAGATTAAATATTAAGATGCAAATTCTACTCAAAATTATTTACAGATTCACTGTAATACCAATAAAAATTTCATCAGCTTTCTTTGCAGAAATGGAAAACCCAGATATCATATTTATTTGATTGGATAAGGGGCTCCAAATAACTGAAGCCATCTTAAAAAAAAAACTAAAGTGACAGGTCTCACACTTCCCAATTTTAAAACTTATTACAAAGTTACAGTCAAACTGGCATGATGGACTGAAATATAGACTAAAGGAAGCAAATTGAGAGTTCAGAAGTAAACCTTCATATCTATGTCCAAGGAACACAAGTCCACTTAATTAGGAAATAATATCTTCAACAAATAGTGCTTGGAAAACTGGGCGTTGATATACAAAAGAATGAAGGAGGACCCTTATCTCCCACCACATACAAGAACTAAGTCAAAATGGATCAATATTCTAAATACAAGAACCAGGACTATAAATTCCTAGGAAAAAACATAGGGAAGCATCTTCAAGACATTGTTTTAGGCCAAAAACATTGGCAACAAACAAAAACTAGATAATGGGAGTTTATTAAAATTATAGACTTTTGTGCATCACAGGAGTTCATCAGGAAAATATAAAATAAAGAATCAAAGTAAATATTTGAAAACCATGTACTGATAAAGGTTTTATATCTAGAAATTATTTAAAAAATCTTATAACTCAACAACAAAAAGACAAACAACTCGATTAAAATAATGTGCGAAAAAATTGACATTTCTCCAAAGAAGATATACAAATGGCCATAAATCTTATGAAAAGATTCTTCACATCATTAGTCATTAGAGAAATGCAAATCCAAACCATGAGATACTATTTCACACCCACTGGAATGGCTAATATTTTAAAAATGATAAATAAGTGTTGGAGAGGATGTGGAGAAATAAAAACACTCATTCATTCTTGGTGGGAATGTAAAATGGTACGACTGTGGAGAACAGTATGGCAGTTCCTCAGAAAGGTAGTATAGAATTACTAAATGATTTGGCAATGCCACTTCTAGGTATATACTCAAAAACATTGATAGCTGGTACTCTAATATATTTGTCTCCAATATTCATAGTGGCATTATTCTCAATTACAAAAAGATGGAAGCAACCCAACTGTCCATGGAAGATGAACTGATAAAATGTGGTATAATCATCCAATGGAATATTATGCAACTGCAAAAATACATGAAATTCTAAGACATATGACTACATGGATGAACTTTGAAGATATCATGTTGAGTAAAAGAAACCAGGTATATAAGAACAAACATTGTATAGGATTACTGACATGAAAACATTAGAATAAGCAAAAACATAGAGTAAAAAAGAAAACAAACAAAAACAAACAAACAAAAAAAACAGAAAACAGGCTACCAAGGCCTAGGAAAGTTGTAGGGAATGGGAAGTTAAAGTTTACTTCGTATAGAACTTCTGTTGGGGATGATTGAAAAATTATGGTAATGGAGAATGGTGATGGTAGCAGAACATTGTGAATATAATTAGCACCACTGAATTAAATGTCTGAATGTTGCTTAAGGGGTAAATTTTAAGTTGTATATATGTCTGTAAAATAAAAATTTTAAAAGCTTTCCAACCCAGAAAAAAGACATTATTGAGATGACTGAAAAATTTTTATAATGATCTGTATGTTTTGCATCAGTGTTAAATTTCTTGAACTTCATAGTTTTACTTAAAGCAACCACATAGTGTTCTTAGGAAGAACACTGTCCTTGTTCTTAGGAAATGTAGCTAGAAGTGTTAAATGTTAGAGGAGCATGATGTATGCAACCTACCCTTAAATGTTTACATAAGCGGGGAAAGGAGACAGTGATATAATGAATGTTGCAAAATGCTAAATGTTGGTATATCTGCATATTTAGATGAGAGGGTATATTAGTGATCTATGCATTATTTTTTTATTATTTTCAACTTTCCTGTAAGTTTGAAGTTATTTCAAAATAAAAAAGTTACAAGAAACAGAAAAAGCAACTATAAAGACTACGATGATTAAATGGAATACATGATCCTGGACTGGATATTATAATGGAGGAGAAAAGCCTCAAAGGGACATTATTGGGATATATATGAAATTTGGAGAACAGAATGTAAGCTTCATGTCAGTGTTAAATTTCTTGAACTTCATAACTCCACTTATGGTAGTTACCTAAGTGAATTTTCTTGGTATTAGGAAATGTACATCGAAGTATTAAGTGTTCAAGGAGCATGAGGTATACAATGCACGCTCACATGTTCAGAAAATGGATTGAGATAGATAGATAGATAGATAGATAGATAGATAGATAGATAGATAGATAGATAGATAGATAGATAGATAGATAGAGATAGATAGATGGCTAGCTAGATGTTTGACAACTAGATGGATAGAATGATACAGCAACTGTGTCAAAATGTTAATATTTGTGGATCTGGGTATCTGAGGGGATAGCATTATGTTGGAGTTCCCTGTATAGGAATTGTGTTATTTTTGCAACTATTCTGTAATTATCAATGTACTTTAAAATAAAATGTTAAAACACATACACAGGAATTGGCAAGTTATTCCTAGGTGTTAAATTTTTGGCAATTGTCTATGTCTCCTGGGTTACAGAATTAATGTAAATACCTCAAAAAGCCATAATTATGTCCCCTCAGGTCATTTCTCCTCAGCATTATATGGGCAGCCAATAATTACAGTAATCATCATCATTATCATTTATATTTAAATTTATAGAGTTCTCTAGACTTAACAAAGTGTTTTCACATATACTCAGATTCACCTGAACACCTGATTCAATTCTCAGCAAATCTTACAAACGTGCTTTCACACATATTTTCTGTGCTTCTCCCAACAACATTGTGAAATAAGCAGAGTAGACTTTATTTTTCATATTGTTCAGGTGAGAAACTTGAGGATCAGAGAATCTATGTTTCCCAGACTACACAGATAATTAGTTATAGAGCTAGAGCTAAAATGTTTGATTTATAACCTCAGATCAGTCCCCTAACTCCACTTTACAAAATTAACTTCAATTAATTTTAAAATAAATCCCTTTTTATGAATATCAGGCACTTGAGATTTAATGAGTCAGAAAAGAAATTCAGTTTATCTCCAGAACCCTACTCTGGTTTTTACTATCATTAACAACCTCATTTACCTATTTTATTAGACTGACAGCCTTAAATTTATTTTTTATTTCTTTTTCTCACTGCTTCTGCCTGCCATATTTAATCCAAATCCTGATGAGTGTTCATAGACATATATATCAAAGTGACCATTTTTCTCTCTGGACTCAAGATTTTTCTATTATAAAATAAAGGGCTTAGACATAGGTTCTCTGAATTCCCTACTAGTTCTAGCACCCTAGGATTTAAAGAAATATAAAAAAATGTTAGTAGTTATTATTTCTGGTGGTATTGTTACTTCCATTATTCCATAATTCAACAAATTCATTCAATTTTGAAAATGTAAGCTAGGATATAAACCAGGCTTTCACTATTTATCACTTAAGAGTAATTGGAGGGGAGGCAGAACAAGATGGCAGCATAGGGAGGTATGGAAATTAGTTTGTCTTCTAGAGCAGCTAGTAAATGGACAGAAATTGTCTGGAAAACCTGTTTGGGGGGCATACATGACCAGACAGACATCGTACATCAGTCTGGAATGGGTGGAAGAGCTGTGATCATACCACAGAAATGTGAGTAAAGCCTCCAAGATCTGAAGGCTGCTGCCCCTCCCCCACTGATATGGCAAGCTCAGCCAGAGACACTTCCCCTTGAGAAAAGAGAAGTGGTTCATACTGGGAGCACAGGAGGGTAGCCCAGCCCAGCTCCAATTGTGGAATTAATTAACAAATTTAGACTGCTGAACATAAACACAAATAAATGAAGAGCATGCAGGAAAGGAATCCTGAGGTTTCTTTCAGGGGATAGGACATGGGGCTGATTAAAAGAAAGACTTTTGGAGTCAGCCCAGCTCAGAATACTGGCAAAGGGCTGTTCCCCAAGGCACATATAGGCAAGTACCAACTCTTGCTCTTGACAGGTGGACCTTGGGGTTTGAGGACAGGCTCTGAAAAGGAATTACTTTTTTTAATTACTCAAAGTAGCTGATTAGCAAAAGCTTCAGGCATTTTAAGTTGTCAGCCTTGATCCATGAAAGAGTAAAGTTAAAATAGGTCTGAGAGATAAATTAAGAACTTGAGTGAAGGAGTTAAAACCCTAAAGGGCTTATCCTCCCCAGAAAAGGGGATGCAGGGCTCAGCTCAAATGTCAGCCCACAATCAGAGAATTCAGACTCCAGAACTAAACCTTAAGCTTGCATTCTACCTCAACCACTGTTTCAATCATGTTCCTGGTAGCTAGATTCTGCTTAAAATTTAAAGGACTGTGCCACTTTAAGCTGGTGGGGAGCTGCAGGCAGACAAACACAACCTGTTGGGAAGGTTAGGAAAAGCACAATCTAGAGACCTCACAGGAATATCTAACAACCTGAAGGGTCTCATTCCCAAGGTAACTTGATACTGATTTCACTGTCCTCCTAAGACCTCGGCCTGTCATGTCTCAGAAAACATGACTGGGGTCGACTATATTTGGGGAGACCATCCTAATGAAAAAAGAAAGATTCTGTTTTGGTAAGGCAAGAACCAGAAAAACAACAGCTGAAAAAGTCTGAATAGCTTAAACGGAAGCTATGCTAAAGGTCTAGATTAGGTTGAACTGAATGCCAAAAACCAGACAGAGAACAATGCCAACCAATGAGAAAACCCTAGATAAAAGAGGGAAAATAAGCACCAGAATAAAGTAATCAATGAATCCAGGTGGTGAGACACCAATAAAAATTTATGAGTCATAGTATTCTAGTTTGCTAGCTGCCAGAATGAAATATACAAGAAATGGAATGGCTTTTAAGAGGGGGAATTTATTAAGTTGCAAGTCTACACTTCTAAGGCCATGAGAATATCCCAGTTAAAGCAAGTCTATAAAAATGTCCAAATTAAGGCATCAACAAGATGTTGCCTTTACTCAAGAAAGGCTGATGAAGTTCAGGGTTTCTCTCTCAACTGCAAAGGCACATGGCAACATGGTGATGTCTACTAGCTTTCTCTCCAGGCTTTTTGTTTCATGAAGCAACCCCCAGGGACATTTTCCTTCTTCATCTACAAAGGTCTCTGGCTGCGTGGGCTGTGTAGCTCTGTCCAAAATTATTCCCTCTTAAAAGGTTCCAGTAAGCAACCCCACCTTGAATTAGTAGAGACACATCTCCATGGAAATCATCTAATCAAAAGTTACCACCCACAATTGGGTGGGTCACATCTCCATGGATAATCAAAAAACTCACACCCAGCAATACTGAATGAGGATTAAAGGACATGGCTTTTCTGGGGTCCACAAATTCAAACTAGCACACATAGTAAGAAAACCAAAGATGTGGTCCAATCAATGGCACAAACTAACATTTCAAATGAGATACAGTAGTTTAAACAACTCATTAATGTTCAATCAAGTATACTAAATCGAGTAAAAAATCAAATCAATGAGTTGAGGGAAGAATTGCCAAAAGAGATGAAAGATATAGAGAAGACATTGGGTGAACATAAGGAAGAAGTCAAAAGCTTGAAAGAACAAATGGCAGAGCTTATGGGAATGAAAGACACAAGAATTCAAGAAAGAATCAGTATCAATGCTGTTCAAACTCTTCAAAAAATTGAAGAGGGAATGCTACTTAACTCATTCTATGAAGCCAACATCACCCTAATACCAAAGTCAGACAAAGACATTATAAGAAAAGAAAGTGACAGACCAATCTTTTTAATGAATATAGATTCAGAAGTCCTCAAGAAAATACTTGCAAATCAAATCCAGCAGCACATTAATAAAATTATACATCATGACCAAGTGGGATTTCTTCCAGGTATGCAAGGCTGGTTCAACACAAGAAAATCAATTTATGTAACACATCACATAAATAAATTAATGCAGGAAAACCTTGTGTTGATAATAATTGATGCAGAAAAGGCATTTGACAAAATTCTACATCTTTTCTTGATGAAAACACTTCAAAGGATTGGAATAGAAAGGAGCTTCTTCAACATGATAAAGGGAATATATGAAAAACTAACAGTTAACACCATCCTCAATGAGGAAAGACTGAAATCTTGCCCACTAAGATAAGTAACAAGACAAGGATGCCCACAGTCAACAATGTTTTTCAATAACATTGTTATTCCTGTGCTGGAAGTTCTAGCTAGAGCAATTAGACAAGAAAAAATAAAAGCATGCAAACTGGAAAGAAAGAAGTAAAACTTTCACTGTTTGCAGATGACATGATCCTATATGTTGAAAATCCAGAAAAATCTATAGCAAAGCTACTAGAATTAAAAATTGATTTCAGCAAGCTGACAGGGTAAAACACCAACACCCCAAAATCAGTTGAGTTTCTATACACTAGTAATGAGAAATCTGAAGTGGAAATCAAGAAAAAGATTCCATTTACAATAGCAACCAAAGGAATAAAATATTTAGGTATAAATTTAACCAAGACCACAAAAGTCCTATACACAGAAAACTGGAAAAAATTGCTAAAAGAATCAAGAAAGACCTTAAATAAATGGAAGGACATAACATACTCATAGATTAGAAGACTAAATATAGTTATGATGTCAATTTTACCTAAACTGATTTGTAGATTCATTTTAATGCCAATTGAAATCCCAACAAATTACTTTGAAGAAATGTAAACACCAATAACCAAATTTATTTGGAAGGGCAGGGTGCCTGAAATAGCTAAAAATATCTTGAGAAAGAGAAATAAAGTGTGAGGTGTCATACTAGCTAACATTAAAGCATATTCCAAATCTGAAATGGTCAAAAGAGCATGGTATTTGCAAAAAGATTGTTATAATGGCCAGTGGAATCAAATTGATTGTCCATAAATAGAGTCTCTCATTTACAGACAACTGACCTTTCACAGGGCAGACAAGTCAACTCAACTGGGACAGAGCAGCCTCTTCAATAAATGGTGTTGGAGAACTGGATATCCATTTCCAAAAAAATGAAAAAGGACCCCTATCTCACACTTTATGCAAAAATTAACTAAAAATGGATTAAATACCTAAACATTATATATAAGACCATACACTTGTAAGAGAAAATGTAAGATAATATCTTATAAAAAATTGTGATAGGAGGAGGTTTCCCAGATCTTACACCCAAAGCATAAGCAATGAAAGAAGAAAATTATAAATGGCATCTCCTTAAATTGAACACTTTTGTGTGAAAGGACTTTTCAAGAAAATAAAAAGGCAGCCTATCCAATGGGAAACAATATTTGGAAACTATATATCAGATATTTTTAGAAACTTAGCAATATCAGATAAGGGTTTAATATCCAGAATATATAGAAAGATTCTATAACTCAACATCAAAAAGACAAAACCCAATTAAAATGGACAAAAGTCATGGACAGACATTTTTCAGAACAGGAAATACAAATGGTTGAAAAACCTATGAAAAGATGCTAAAATTCACTGGTTATTAGGAAAATGCAAATCAAAACCACAATGAGATATCATCTCACACCTACTAGAATGGCTATTTATCAACAAAGCAGAAAACTGCAAGTGCTGGAGATGATGTGGAGAAAGGCACATTTATTCAGTTAATCAGAATATAAAATGGTTCAACCACTGTTGAAGGTAGTTTGGTGGTTCCTCAGGAAGTTAAATATAAAATTGCCATATGATCCAGCAGTCCCATTACTAGGTGTATAATCAGAGGAATAGAAAGCAGGGAAACATATGCACATTTGCACACCCATATTTGTAGTGACATTATTCATGATTGCCAAAGAGATGTAAACTGCCCAAATGTCCATCAATGGACAAATGGCTAAACAAATTGGTATATACTTACAGTGGAATATTATGCAACTATAAGACAGAATAAAGCATGGATGAACTGTGAAGACATTATCCTGAGTGAAATTAGCCAGAAACAAAAGGAAAAATACTCTATAGTCTCACTAATATGAACTAACAGTAGTGAGTGAACTTAGAGTTAATGTTAAAAGCACAAGTTATCAGCAGATAGAAGGAGGGTAGAGATTGGGCATTTGATACTGAAGGAGTACAGAATGTTTAACAGGAATGGTTGTAAAGATCCAGAAATGGATAGCACAATACAATCTGATAGTAGTGCAATATTGTAAGTATACTGAATGAAGCTGAGTGTGAGTATCATTGAGAGAGAATAGTTGGGGCCATGTATGAAATCAGAAGGAAAGATAGAGAATAAGGGCTTGGATGGTATAAGTTAGCAATGCCAAGATTGGGTAATGATGGTGATTAGATGTACAAATAAAAGAATGTTTTCTCATGAAGGAGTACAAATGAAAGTCAACATGGCCAGGTTTTGAAAATGGGGTGGTATATAGGAAACATACAATCAATGCAAACTAGGGTCTATAGTTAACAGTAGCATTGTAATATGCTTCCACTGAATGTTACAAAGACCATCTGCCAAAGCTAAACATCAAATGCGGGGGATATGGGAGAGGTGTATGGGATTCTCTGCAGATGAAATGGAAATATCCTCATATACATTCTGGTGGTGAAGGCATGGTTATGTGATTATACTGAGAACTATTGATTTTTTATTTAGGTCATAACTGTATGATATGGAAATAAGAATGAACAGAGAGATACAAATGCTGGGGAGAAAATGTGAGGAGATTGATGTACCTAGTCACTGGTAGACAAGTAGAGTGGTGCAGTGTGGTGACTCCACAGGAGGCTAGCAGTGGGGTTTCTGTATAATCCTGCAACCCCATATTTGGTGTATACTTGAAGGAACTGAGATAAGGATCAAGAATGGACATTTGCCCACTGGTGTTACAGTGGCAGTGTTCATGTTATGCAGTGGATGGAGATGGCCTAAGGATGTATCAACTGAAAAATGGAAGGAGGAACTCTGGTGGCTACATACAATGGAATATTGAGCATCTGCAAGAAGGAATGAAGTTGTGAGATATGCAGTGAGGTGAATGAGCCTGAGGACAATATGTTGAGTGAAATAAGACGGAAATAGAAAGACGAATACTATAATGCCTCAATAATATGAACTAACTCTAATATGCAAACTTTGAGAATTGTATCTGACAGCATAGGTTATTAGGGGAAGACCTATTGTAAAGGATCCTAGATTATTACATCTTACAGCAGTCTCATCTATTCTGGATTTGTAACTGTTATTCTAAATTCTTATATGCTGTGCTCTCTGTGTATAACCTGATCATTCCCTGGAATTACAGGTACTGTGTGACATCTGAGACTCAGAGCTAGAGTTGCACAGCTATGATACTCAACATTACCTCATACAGCAACTTGTAAAAACACTGAAATGTAATCAGACTCCAATTAGAGATATGAATGAAGATGATCTGGGTAGGACTAAGGTAAATCAGAACAAAGGGTAAAAGATGAAATTGACTATATTTTAAAGCTTCAACTTTGGTGTGATACCAAATGAAGAGATGTTTATTTGGTGCAAAATTTATATTTTTGGTAGCACACTGTCTAATTTAATTAGTGTGTTCAGCTTATTCGAACACTATAACTATATGGACATTTGAATAGGGAGTGAGATCCTGTTGGTTTGTTCAGGTCACTGTGATGCTCTCATATATCCTAGAGTTATCCAGGCAGAAGAATAATATTTCCAAAGTCCCTTTGAAGGACTGGGAAAAATGTGGAAATATTAATCTTCTTCACCTGGGGAAGACCTGATATTCTCACAATCATTGGGGACTGCCAATTTGATGGGTCAGGCCTTCATTTTTGGGGCTTGCCATTATGAAATTTATTCCTGCAAAAAAGAAGCTAAGATTACTTATGGATATGCCTAAGATTCACTCCCAGAGAACTTCTTTCGTGGTCTTTCTCTCTAAGCCAAGTCTCGAGGTGGGCTCACAGCCCTTCCCTCTACAAGGGATATGACTCCCAGGAATAAATTTGGCCCTGGCATCATGGTATTGAGAAAGACCTCTTGACCAAAAGGTGGAAAAGAAATGAAACAAAATAAGGTTATAACTTATAAGAGATTTTGAATATTTGAGAGTTCATGCTGGAGGTTATTCTTAGGCAGTATATATATATATCCTTTTTCAGTTTTTGGTGTATTAGAGTAACTCAAGGGAAATACTTGAAATTGTTAAAATGTAATCCAAAAGCTTTGATTCTTGATGATGATAGAATAACTATAGAGCTTTTAAGGTGTAACTGTGAATGACACTCCCTTTCTACAGTGTATGGACAGATGAATAAGAATAGAAAAGACCAGAAAGAAGTAAATAATAGGTGTTATTAGGGGATGGGATATTTGGGGTGTTATTTTTTATATTCATTCTTATTTTTATGTTTTGGAGTAACAAAAATGTTCAAAATTCAATCGTGATGATGAATGCAAAGCTATATGATAACACTGTGAACCATTGATTGTACCCTTTGGATGAAGAATAAATGGTATGTGAATATGTAATATAACTCAATAAAATTACATTATAAAAAGAGTCTTGGGATGGAAGTGGAGGATTTAAGTAAATGATGAACTTTTTTAAGATTTGCTATAATACGAATTTGATATTAAGCATGGGAGCATTTACCATTAAAGAATACTAATACATGTTAAGGGTTCACAGAAATTAAATTAAGCTTAAGCTGAGATTTCATTCTATTACAGAACCTCTAAATTCACATCTAAAAAAGATGAGTTTCTTACATTAAGAAAAAACAAAACTTACACTGTTAAATACTTTATCAGAGAATATGGCATGGTTTCAGACATGTTTACCATCATAAGATATGTGGGTATCTAAATTCTCCAGATTTGGATGATTTTAAGAAGCATATAAAACAAATTTCATCAACTCAGTATATTAGAAGTCTTCTTTGTTTTAATTTTCTATATATAAGGTGGATCTTTTGAAGAAATATCCAGGGCATAGAGCCATTGGATTCTTGCCAATAGATCAGAATAAATTACTATTGGAAAGGTGATCTACTTGTCAATAAGTCAGAATAAATTACAAATGGAAAAGTAATCTACAGGTGTTTTTTTTTCCCTTAGTAACTAAGTATTTTTAAACATTCCAAGTTTATCTTCAAAATATTTTACATTTATACTCTGGTAAACAACTTTATTGGAGAGAAAGGTACAACCATACTTTATATTATATTATATATGGCAGCAGAAGACATTTAGCCAAAAAACATTTAGAAGAATCTGAAAAACACCAGAATGAATTTATACAATCTTGACATAGTATGGTGGGGGAGGTGTGTGTGTGGTGTGTGTGTGTGTATGTGCGCTTAAACCAACCTAGTAAAAAAGGTATTATATAACACAGTGAGCTTAATCTTTTTTAAGAAAATTGTCCAGCAACCCTTTTAAAAGTATACATTGAAAGAGAGGTCTTAACTATTGAACAAGGAATTTGCTGCATAAAATATCCAATGTAGTTCATATGTAACAAATAAAAATAAAGTTTTTATATTTTCAGAATTTAATCACTGTACCAAGACATTTTGCACCAATCACTGCAAATGTGAATTTTTAAAAACTTTTTTATTGTATAGTATAACATATATACAAAGCAAATAAAAAAGCAGTAGTTCTCAAAGCACTCTTCAACAAGTAATTGCAGAACAGATCCCAGAGCTTGTCATGGGCTACCATATGATCCTCTCATATTTTTCCTTCTAGCTGCTCCAGAATATAGGTGGCTAGAGGGCTTAAATGTTTTTTTATCATCACGATCGACATTTTTATCTTCTTTTTTGTGAAAAATAACATGTATACAAAAAAGCTATATTTTTCAAAGCACAGAATTACAATTAGCTGTAGAACATATTTCAGAGTTTGACATGGGTTACAAATTCACAAATTTAAGTTTCTTTACTTTTTCTTTTCTTTCTTTCTTTTTTTTTTTTTTTTTTTTTGCATGGACAGGCACCGGGAATTGAACCAAGGTCTCTGGCAGGGCAGGTGAGAATTCTGCCTGCTGTGCCACCATTGCACCACCCTCACAATTTTAGGTTTTTACTTCTACCTGCTCTAAAATATTGGAGACTAAATGAGATATCACTTTAATGATTCAGCATTCATATTCATTTGTTAAATCCTATCTTCTCTGTATAAATCCACCATCACCTTTGATCTTTCCATCCCTCTCTTTGGGGGTGTTTGGGCTATGGCAATTCTAAATTTTTCATATTGGAAGGGTCTGTCACTAATATGGGGTAGGGAGATGGAATTATCTGATGTTGTGGAGAGGCTGGGCTGGGCTTCAGGACTTATCTGGATCAAGGACCCATCTGGAGGGTGTAGGTTTCTAGAAAGTTACTCTAGTGATTGAAACCCTTGCAGAATCTTATATATTGCCCTAGGTGTTCTTTAGGATGGCTAGAATGATCATGGTTGGGGGTTGGCAGGTTATGATAGGTAGCAAGGTCTAAAAAGCTTGTGTAAGAGCAACCTCCAGAGTAGCCTCTCAACTCTATCTGAACGTGCTCTGCCACTTTATTAGTTACACTTCTTTTCCCCCCTTTGGGTCAGGATGGAATTGTTGATTCCATGGTGCCAGGTCTGTTTCATCCCTGGGAGTCATCTCCACGTCATCAGGGAGACTTTCACCCCTGGATGTCATGTCCCATGTAGGGGGGAGGACAATGATGACTATATGGTATGTGAATATGTAATATATCTCAATAAAATTGCATTATAAAAAGAGTTTTGAGTTGGAAGTAGAGTATTTGAAGTAAATGATGGCCTTTTAAAAATTTTCATCTTTTTGCTCTATTTTTTCATTTATTCTCACAAGAACAAGTTACAATTGTGATTTGAAATTAAAACATGAAATGGAAATTAAGCATGAAAACAAAATCATTCATTCATTCAAGAAATATTTATCAAGTACTAATACTTTCAAAACCCTATAGGGAGAAGTTCCAGGAAGATGTTGGAATAGGTAGATTGAGCTCAGACCTGTTCCAAAGAGAAGTTAGAGAAAGGTCGGGAGGGCAACAAGATGGAATTTAAGAGTGCAGCTGACCTGGGAGAGTCTTCTGCAGCACATAGGCCAGGACTGGTTGCAAAAGCTGAGGAACTGAGAAGCAGAGAACTGGAGCCTAATGTGGAAGGCCAGAACCCACAGGAGTGTATGGAGAGGGAAATGGGGACTAGGAGGTAAGCCAAGATGCATTCCTTGAACATGCTCCCCTCACCAGCACAGCCCCATGACCTGCGACTCATCCTCCCCATCTCACACACCTGAACCTCATCAACTGCTCCCACTCCCCATGCTCCAAGCACCCCTGTCCCACCAACCCCCAGTGCATTTGCCCACCCCACACCCCAACCCAAGTGCAGCCCAACTCACCTCTCCTGCACCACTCCAAAACACTACCTCCCCCTTCCTGGCCCTTGCAGGCTGTTGCCAGTGCATAAAGGCTGCAGGAGCTTACCTCCATACTCAGGCTACACCCACCCCCAGCCCATAGTGTTGCACAGACTCACCCTACCCCTGCTGAGCTCTGTGCATCAATTTATGCCACTCCTAGACCCATGCATACACTTGGCCCCAAGTCACACCCCTCAGCTCTGGGAATATCAGTTTATGGCACTCCTAGACCCATGCATGCTGGCTTTCAGTTATGCCCCCCAGCTCTAGGAAAGCACTGACCTGCATAGCCTGTTCAAATATGCCCCCAGTCCATGCAGGCATAAGGCTGACCCACTGCCATAGCTCTGTGCATGTGCACAAAGGGCCCCATGCAGTAGACGAGCACACACCAGGGTTATGACCCCAGACCTGTACACCCACACAGCTAAATTCCCCCTGGCCACTGGGCACCCACATTCACAAGCACCAGCAAAACATCCCCTACCTGTGCCCCTACCTGTGCTGCAATGAATCACCACAATGTTGTATCCCGCACCATACACTGCACCCTGCTACACATCCATCATACAAACACAAGGCTTTAGACTAATGAAGGAAATCAACTTCCAAAGTAAATCAATTAAGATATTTACATGTAATGGAAAATGACAGAAAATCACTAGACATATCACAATGCAAAGAGATGTGGTCCAGCCTAATGACCAAATTAAAGTACCAGAGGAGACACAGATGTTGGAACAATTAATGAAAGGTATTGATATAACTCTACCAAATAAAATAAGTGGGATTGCTAATGACTACAAGGAATCAAGAAGACAGTAGAAGAACATAAAGAGGTATTTGAAAGAATAAATAGAAAAATATAGATATCACAGAGATTAAAGATTGTGTTGACCAAATAAAAACATACTAGAGACAAACAACAGCAGATTTGAAGAAACAGAAGAAAGAACAAGCAAACTAGAGGACAGGATAACTGATTTCTAACACTCAAAACAACAAATGGCGAAAAAGGTGGAAAAATTCGAGTTGGATCTCAGGGAAATGATGGACAAAATAAAGCACACAAATGTAAGAATCATTGGTGTCCCAGAAGGAGAAAAAAGGAGTAAAGGGCTAGGAAAAGTAGTTGAGGATATAATGGAGGAAACTTCCCCACCCTTATAAAGGACATAAACATGCAAGTCAATGAAGCCCAAAGAATTACAGACAGAATAAATCTCAGTAGGCCTTCCCCAAGACACATGCTAATCAGTCTGTTGAATGTTGAAGAGAAGCAGGAAATTCTGAAAATGGCAAGAGAAAATTGATCTACTACATACAAGGGAAATCATGTAAGACTGAGTTCAGACTACCCAACTGGTACCATGGAGGCAAGAAGGCAGTGGAATGATATTTTTCAGATCTTGAAAGAGAAAGACTTCCAGCCAAGAATTCTGTACCCAGCCAAATTGTCCTTCAAAACTGAGGGAGAGATTAACATTTTCACAGAAAAACAGACCTGAAAGAATTTGTTAACAGGAGTTCTGCCCTGCAAGAAATACTAAAGGGAGTTCTGCCAGTTGAAAAGAAAAAGACAGAAGAGAGTGGTCTGGAGGAAAGCACAGTGTTGAAGAGGACCAGTAAGGATGACTTAAAGGATAAAAAGAGGAAGAGGGAAAAGACTATATAGATCTGACAAATAAATTAAAAAAAATAAGATGGTGGACTCAAGAAAAGCATTTTCAATAATAACTTTGAATGTTAATGGACTAAACTTACCAATTAAAAGATACAGATTTGCAGAACTGATTAAGAAATATAATCCAGCTATATACTGCTTACAAGAGACTCATCTTAGACACAAGGAAATAGATTGAAAGTGAAAGGATGGAAAAAGATCTTCCATGCAAGCTGTAACCAAAAGAAAGCAGGAGTAGATATGCTAATATTGGACAAAATAGACTAAATGTAGAGTTGTCATAAGAGAAAAGAAGGACACTATATATTAATGAAAGGGACAATTCACCAAGAAAATATAACAATCACAAATGTTTATGCTCCCAATCAAAGAGCTCCAAAGTACTTGAGATAGACATTGGCAAAACTGAAGGGAGCAATAGCTGTTTCAACAATAATAGTAGGAGATTCAATACACAACTCTCCTCTATAGATAGAACAACCAGACAGAAGACCAACAAGGAAATATAGAAGTTAAACAACTTGATGAATGAATTAGGCCTGACAGGCATATATAGGTCATTGCACACCCAAAACACAAGGATATACATTCTTCTCTAGTGCCCAACATTCTCCAGGATAGACCATATGCTGGGGCACAAAACAGGTATTTATAAATTCAAAAACTTTGAAATTATTCAAAGCACTATCTCTGATCACAATGGAATGAAGTTGGATCTCAATAACCATCAAAGAGTGAGAACATTCACAAATATATGGAGATTAAATATCACACTCTTAAACAACCAGTGGGTTAAAGAAGAAATTTCTGGAGAAATCAGTAGCTATCTGGGGATGAATGAAAATGACAATACAACTTATCAGAATTTATGGGATGTGGCAAAGCCTGTGCTGAGAGGGAAATTTATTGCCCTAAATATTAGAAAACAAGAGAGAGCAAAAACTGAGGGCTTAACTCTTCACCTGGAGGAACTTTAGAAAGAACAACAAGCTAATCCCAAACCAAATAGAAGAAGATAAATAACAAAGATTAAAGCAGAGTTAAATGAATAGGAAAACAAAGGAACAATAGAAAAAAATCTATAAAACCAGAAGTTAGTTCTTTGAGAAAAATCAATAAAATTTATGGGCCACTACAAAGACTGACAATGAAAAACAGAGAGAGGATGCAAATAAACAAAATAAAAAGTGACAAGGCGTAAGTTATGACAGACCCAGAAGAAATAAAGGAAATCATAAGAGGATACTATGAACAACTATAAGTCAACAAAATAGACAACTTAGATGAAATGGACAAATTCCTGGAAACACCCCAAAAAACTACACTGAATTAGGAAGAAACAGTAGATCTCAGCAAAGCAATCAAAGTAAAGAGATTCAATCAGTCATGAAAATTCTTCCAACACAGAAAGCCCAGGGCCAGATGTCTTCACAGGGGAATTTTACCAAAGATTCCAAAAGAACTAACACCAATCCTGCTGGAACTTTTCCAAAAAATTGAGGTAAAAGGAACTCTACCTAACTCATTTGATAATGCTAATATTTTAATACCAAAATGGGGTAAAGATGCTATAAGAAGGGAAAACTACCAACCAATCTCCCTAATGAACATAGATGTAAAAATTGTCAAAAAAAATTTTGCAAATAAAGTCCAACAACACATTAAAAGAATTATACACCATAACCAAGTGGGATTTATACCAGGAATGCAAGGATGGTTCAGCACAAGAAAATCAATTACTGTAATACAGCACATTAACAAATTGAAAAGGAAAAATTACATGATCATCTTGATTGAAAAAGCATTTGACAAAATTCAACATCCTTTTCTGAAAAAACAGTTCAAAAGATAGGAATCAAATGTAACTATATGATATGATATAGGGAATTACAATATAATAAAGGGAATATATGAAAAACCAATAGTCAGCATTGTACTAAATGGAGGGAGACTGAAAGCTTCCCCCCTAAGATCAGGAATGAGACAAGGATTCCCACTGTCACCACTATTATTGAACATTGTGCTAGAGGCTCTAACTAGAGCAAACAGGCAGGACAAAGAAATAAAAAGCATCCATATTGGAAGGAAAGAAGTAAAACTTTCATTATTTGCAGATGAGATGATACTATACTTGGAAAATCCTGAGACATCTACAGCAAAGTTACTCGCACTAATAAACAAATTCAGCAAGGTGGCTGGATGTAAAATTAATATGCAAAAATCAGAAATGATTCTATACACAAGCGATGACCTAACTGAGGAGTCAGTTAAGGAAAATATTCCACTCAAAATAACAACTAAAAGAATCAAGTACTTAGGAATGAACTTGAATAGGGACATAAAGCACTTGTACACAGAAAACTACATAACATTGCTAAAAGAAATCAAAGAGGATCTGAATAGGTGGAAAGACATTTCCAGCTCATGGATAGGAAGGCTGAATATAGGTAAGATGTCAATTCTACCCAAATTGATCTACCAGCTCAACAGGGTACCATTAAAAATCTGAACATCTTGCTTTGAAGACTTGGAAAAGCTAGCTACAAAATTCATCTGGAAGAGAAAGAGACCCTGAATAGCTAAAAGTATCTTTAAAAAGAAGGATGAAGTGGGAGGATTGACACTACCTGGTTTTAAAACCTATTATAAAAGTGGCCTGAACAGCATAGTATTGGCACAAAGACAGAAGCATTGACCAATGGAATCGAATTATAAGTGCAGAAATAGATGACCAAATCTATAGTCAACTGATTTTTGACAAGCAATCCAAATCCTATGAACTGGGACAAAATAGTCTTTTCAATAAATGGACATGGAAGAACTGGATATCAATGGCCAAAAGAATGAAGGAGGACACCTACCTTACACCCTATACAAAAATTAAGTCAAAGTGTATCAAACACCTAAAAATACAATCTAGCATCATAAAGCTTCTAGGAGAAAATGTAGAGAAAAGAAATCATGCAACTCAACAACAAAAGAGCAAACAACCCAATTATAAAATAGGCTAAAGATATGAATAGACATTTTTCTGACTACAATGTGATACCAGCTTACACCTATAAGAATGGCTGCTGTTAAACATGCAGGAAACAATAAATGTTGGAGAGGATGTGGAGAAATTGATATACTTATGCACTGCTGGTGGGAATGTATAATGGTGTAGCCACTATGTAAGATGGGTCGACAGTTCCTTAGGAAACTAAATATTGAGTTGTCCTGTGACCCAGCAATAGCACTACTTGGTATATACCCAAAACAACTGAAAGCAATGGCACAAACAGACATTTGCACACTGATGTTCATAGCAGCATTGTTCACAATCATCAAAAGATGGAAACAAATCAAATGCCCACCAAAAGATGAGTGGATTAAACAAAATGTGGTACATACATATGATGGAATATTATGCAGCAGTAAGACAAAATGACTTTGTGAAGCACATGATAAGATGGATGAGCCTTGAGGACATAATGCTGAGTGGAATAAGCCAGACACAAAAGGATAGATACTGTATGATTCCACTTTTATGATCATGGTAAAGGTAAAATCAGAGTCTTATAATACAGAATATAGGGTACTTAGAGATACTTAGGGTAGCTAGTGATGGGTGAACAGTATGCTATTGAGGTTCAACTCCAATGTAAGGGAATAGATAGAAGTGAAGGCAGTTCTTTAGTGGGGCTACAAGTAATATTACCATATTGAAGATGAACATGATTGAAAAGACTTGCATTGACTCATGTGTCCCAATGATTAACACTACAAATATAAATAAATAAATAAATTCTTGCATGAGCTACTTCAAAGTTATGAATCTTGTACAAAGTGTGTACAATTTCAGGGTATGGGGGGAACTACTAATGCATGCTATGGGTGAATAGTAAGCTAATGACGTTGAACTCCAATGTAAGGTAAGAGAAATGAAGGAAGTTCTCTAGTGAGTCTATAAGTAATATTACCACATTGAAAAGGAACGAGATTGAAAAGGGTTGTATAGACTTACATGTCCCACTGATTAACACTAGCAATATAAATTAATTCTTGCAAGAAGTACTTCAAAGTTATGGTTCATGTACAAAGGGTGTTTAAGTCCAGGGTACAGGGGGAAAATTGCTATTGCAAGCTATGGGCTATGTTTAAAAGGAAAACATCAGCACTACCACAGCAACAGCAGAGGTGAATCATGAGAGGAGGGACGAGAGTTGAGAAGAGGTTAATATTTCCTATTTGGTGAGGGTGTTTATTGTTTTTTTTCTCTTGGGAACAATGAAATTATCTAAAATTGAGAATGTTGATGGACTGTGGGCTTTGGGAACTATACATGATGTCTGATGAATGCAGGTGGCTGAAGGATGTATTCACTGAGAAGTAAATTGGTGAACGATGGTGTATACATATGAATGAATGTTGTGCTGCTACAAAAAGAAATGAAGTTGTGAGGCATGCAACAATGTGGATGAATGTGTGGGACATCTGGTGAGGTAAAATAAGCCTGAAATGAAAGAACAATTATGGTATGGTCTTCTTTAGAAAATGCTTATAAGAAAACAATGACCTAGATTGTAAATTTTTTTATCAGACATTTAGTCCAGAGTGGTAACTATTATTTCTAGATCTCAAAAGGTTGTTATGTATAGATATTTAGAGATAAGAACAAAGCTGATTAAGGATTAAGTCAGGGTTAAAGTAATTCAGAACACAGGGGTAACAAAGATATTGTCTATATTTTCTATAGCACATAATCTAACTCAATCTATCTTTATAGCTCATTTGAACAACTGAAACACATGGAGCCCAGAAAAAGAAAGAGGTCCTTTAATCCTGTATAGCTTAATGTTATGCCTGGATACATCCTAGAGTATATTAAGCAGATAATCAAAAAGTATTGGCAAAGTCCCTTGAGGGATGGGAGAAAAAATACAGAACTATTAAACTTTACCATCAGGGAATCCCCTGATACTGTGTCAAACTTTAGGGATCCCAGAAACAATAGGCCAAGCCCTTGATCTTGAGGCTTACTCTTGGGAAACTTATGTAGGTACTGGAGAAGCTTAGCCTACCTATAGGTATGACTAAGTTATTTCTGGAGAACCTCTTTTGTTGGACAGATGTAGCCTCAGTCTCTCTAAGCCCAACTCTGTAAGTGAAATCATTGCCCTTTCCCCTATGTGGGACATGACATCCAGGCTGAACGTCTCCCTGGCAGTGTGGGAGATGACTTCTAGGGATCAGTCCAACCCTGGCACTCTGGTATCAACAATTCCATCCTGACCAAAAGAGGAAAAGAAGTGTAACTAATAAAGTATCAGTGGCAGAGAGAGTTCATATAGAGTCAAGAGGCTACTCTGGAGGTTGCTCTTACACAAGCTTTTTAGACCTTGCTAGCTATCATAACCTGCCAACCCCCAACCAGGACCATTCCAGCCAATCCTAAAGAACACCTAGGGAAATATATAAGATTCCACAAGGGTTCCATGCACTAGAGTAACTTTCCAGAAACCTGCAACCTCCAGATGGGTCCCTGGACCAGATAAGTCCTGAAACTTAGAGGGCCCGACCTCTCCAGAACATCAGATAGTTCCATCTCCCTACCCCATATTAGTGGCAAACCCTTTCAATATGAAAAATTTAGAATGGCTGTGACCCCAACACCCCTAAAGAGAGGGATGGAAAGATCAAAGATGATGGTGGAGTTATGCAGAGAAGAATAGATTTAAGAAATGAATATGATTGTTGAATCATTAAATTGGTATCTTTTTTAGTCTCCAGTATCTTAGACCAGCTAGAAGTAAAAACCCAAGATTGTGGAAATGTAACCCATTTCAAACTCTGAAATACGTTCTGCAACTAATCGTGCTGTGTTTTGAAATTTATTTTTTCATATATATATTATTTTTCATGAAAAAGAAAAAAAGCCCATTGGGATGATAAAAAAATATTTATGCCTTCCAGCCTACTATATTCTGGAGCAGCTTGAAGGAAAAATATGAGAGGATCATATGGTAGCCCATGACAAATTCTGGGATCTGTCCTGTAACTACTTTGTTGAAGAGTGCTTTGAAACTATTGGTTTTTTAAATTTCTTTGCTTTGTATATATATGGTATTATACAATAAAAAGTTAAGAAAAAAGGCCTATAGGGTACAGTGGTGAACAAAACTGTTATGGTCCTGCTATCATGGGACTTTTGATAATGATAACTTCTTTGAAAAATTATAATAGGGACAACTGACCTACTCAAGCAGTTTTTCTCAAAGGTGATATGGAGATTATTTGCATCAGAGTTGCCTAGGCACTTGAAAATTTTAGATTCTTTGGCTCCATCATAAACTTACTGAATCAGAAAATATAAAGGCTGGGCCTGGGACTCTGCAGCTTTAACAAATATCTCAGGTGACTCTTCCATCCACAATAGTTTGAGAACTCCTGTTCTAAGGATGGGCTAGTCTTAAATTTTCTTCTCTTTGCTTCTCTGCATTTTCTATAGTTTCTTCATTGAATATACAATATTCTTGTTAAGAAAAAACTTAGTAAGTGATTTAAGCAAGTTCAACCAAATGTATGTCAGAATGCCTAAATAACAGAAATCAGTATAGTAATCAGTATGTGATGGGCTTAATTAAGGAAGGATTCTTGAAGGTAAAGAGCCAAAAGCTAGGTTATGAAGGATGAGATGCTTATGGGTTGGCAGAGAAAATTTGCAGAAATAGGGAACAGATTCTGTTTAAGAAAACAAGCTGGAGACAGGACTCAGCTAAGTTTTATCAGGGGACTTAGAAGCTTGCTGAGCAGAGAGTTACGTTAGGGATGAATGTGATGAAAATCAGTGGGTGTAGAGGACCCTGTCAATGAACGGTCTTATTTATCAAGATGAGTTTTGGTTTGTTTCAGAAATCAATGGATATCCCATACTTAGGGTAGATAGAAGGATGCAAATAAAGCTTTAGGTGCCCACCCCTCAACACACACACCACAACCATAGTAACGTAATGTGACATTTGCTAATATTAACCAAAAGTCATTGTTCTTCCTGCAAGAAACTTAGACATACAATTTTAAAGTCCCTTGGTTCCATGTTCCCAGTTTAATTTAAACTCACACTCTTCTTCTCAATTAAATAGCACTCTCAAAGCCACATTGGGATTTCTGAGCATTAGGTTTAAGAGAAATGGGAAAAGACCCTGGGAGTTATAGATTTTTACATGTAATATCACACTTTGTATCAATATTTCTCTAATTTTAGATTGCCAAGGATAAATGTATAAGAACATAGACTGTAGGAAGAAATGAAAACATTGTCAACATAACTAAATTTACCCAGAGAACAAAACTGGAAACAGTGGTTGTATTATAGCTTATGTGTTGCCAAAAACAATGCCTTTCCCCTGAAAAAAGAAGAAGCAATGCAGAAAGAATCCCTCCAAATATTCCCTTCCTCCCATGATGCATAGATATCAAATTATAACCAGGAAGGTCCACACCCCTGGGAGTCATGTCCCATG